>JAWQUT010000060.1:1935732-1967157 GCA_033807755.1 Ellobium chinense
TTCCTCCACCCCAACAGAAAACACACATAGATTAAGTCAGAAATACTTGACAGTTTAAGTTCAAATATAGTTTGATTTCACAATTCTGTTGTTCCAAGCATAAACTTAGCAACCTACAATTTTATGAACTGGGAAAGTTGTGCCTGAAAATGAAGGTTTACGATAAGACAAAATGCTGATACCAAACTTAAACAATACTTGTGCAACGTGCTGTGTCCTAAGTGATCACTGAATTTTTCAGGATTTCAAGTCTGATATATGCATCATTCTCCATAATGTCTTGAAATACCATTTAAAAACAATGTATGGCTCACAGTTCATACATTACTGTAGTAATGATACCATTAAAAGGTATTCAGTAGTAGGCTAAATCTGCCAACATCAGATATGCAAGTCCTGCAAATTGGTGAGGAGTAATGCTCTAAAACGTGCACAATTTATGCTTTGTACCAGTAAGGTTGTAAATATTTGGATATTATGCAAGTTCATTTATTAGTTTAGCGTGTATTTTAAACACACACCAAGTTTCTTCACAGGTTGTGACATCTGGAGATTGGAAACACTTCCATTTGCAGAAGTGAGTGTACTCACACTCTTTGCTTTTATCCCCAAATCATTCAACCCTGATTTGCCAATCAAATTAATTGCGAGTGACTCTTCAGTGAGTCTAGCTGACAACAGTGTAATTTTATTAATGCAAGTGTGAAGAGAGAGAGAGAGAGAGAGAGAGACAGAGAGAGAGAGAGACAGAGAGAGAGAGAGAGAGAGAGAGAGAGAGAGAAAGAAACAGAGATGGGGGGAGGGGAAGGTAGTATAAGCCAATAAGCGAATGACAGAACCGTAGTTTAGGTGAGTGAGCAAATAAATTGAATGCTAAGAATATTGTTCTTGAACTGCTCATTTACAGCTGGTTGTTGTCTGAGCTAAATAAACATATTGTTATTGTTATTTGCTGGACTCACCTATAACATACAACAAGAATAACCACAACAAGCACCACTGCTAACACAATAACCGCAAGTATGATCCACCAATCCGATGGCTCCTCAGATTCTGAAATAAACAAGAGGTTTACCACAGTCATCGTAGCAAGCTCTCACTCCATTTCCCACCAGCAATTAGAAAGGAATACTGCTGATGGACTCATGGGATGCACTAATCCACAGGAATATATTTACTTCATTATCAGTGTACAATAATGGCATTAATCATTTCTGAAAATTACTAGTCTAGAAGTTCTCCTAAAGCACAGTCATTCTAAAGAGATTCTTTCCACTGAAAGACACTGAAGAAACCATGGTTCATCCCAAGAGAAATGAGGACAGTGTTAACATTTTATATAGCTCTGTGTACTCCTCCCTCTAATACAATTCTTACAGAAATTTTTATTCAGCCTCAGAGTTTCAGTGATTGAGAGTTCTTAAGAAATGCTATTGAAATTCTAAGCAAAACAAAATTTTGATTATTTAGAGCAAAGTTAAACTGAAAAGGAATCCTTTTGTATCCTTTGGTGAGTCTACACTGCCATAACTCGTCAAACAAAATTTGCTAATGGGCAACTAGGCAAGACTGAGGAACACAGAAGAGGAAATGAAAGGGGGNGGGGGGGGGGGGGGGGGGGAAGAAGATGGTGAGGGGCAGTATTCTGACTGAGACTCTACATCTAATGCTCCTGTTTCAATGGACATTTTGGGTTGGATGCTTACATCAACTGATGCTTTTATCTTGATGGACATTAAGGCTAGGGTTATATTAGATATGGTAGGCACTGAATACCGGTTAGCAGCGTGAGTCTCTTCTGGAATACCATCCGATAGAAATCCTGAGATAATTATCTCTGACACTCTAATTACTCTACGAGTTAGGTAGCTCACCTGGTGGTGCATCTGTAACAGCCTGTGAGAAAAGCTGGCCTTCAGGCCCAAGACCTGCAGCAGACACAGCCATGACAATGACTGTGTATCTACTGTCAGCTTTTAAATGGATCAAGGTCACTTCACTATATGCATTGCTGACATTCTGTGTCTTTTCTGCCTCTGGTGATAGCAAAGAAACCCTTATCATTAATATTTGTGACAAACTGCCAGTTACAAGATTGCCAAAAGAATATCATTGGTAGAAATGACAACAATAAAATATTTGTGGAGCTCTTCACAGTGTTACATGTAGAGTAAATGTCTAAAAGCCAAACAGGTAGCTAGGACAACGCTGGGCATCAACTAAAAATCTGTCTGTAAATAATGCAAAGGAACGCAGAGTAAGCATTTATTTTTCATGTACTGTGCACTATCCATGTTAACAAATATTGTCGTACACGTCTCTTTAAGTCATGAAGAATGTCGCCACTTTGCCATGAAAATGACCTGTCACAAATAGGCTATTTTTTAAATAAGGGAGCCTTGTTGTTTATGAGATCAAGACCCTATTGACATGTTAAAAAAATTCTTATGCATCAATATCTTCCCACCAAAATTACAGCTGCAAAGATACCAACTAACTCTGTTTTGCTTCGTCTCTAACATTCTCTCAGAGATGTAAATTAAACAATTACCAAGGTCATTTAGATCTACAGCAAAAAAGACTGTGATGCATTCTCCTTGCATCTTCACCTCACAAGCTTCCTTTTACACTGATTTGAATAATCTTTGTTAACCCCCTTGGCTTTTGCTTAAAACATACACACACAACAGAGACTTCTCATGGCTTCTCATTGTCAACATCTGTTAAGCCATCATACTTACCCAAACACTTTTTTGCCTTATTTGAAGGGCAATATTTGACCAGGTATTCTGTGATAAACGTCCGCTCTTCTGCGCATGTCAACTTGTCCCATAAGATCGTCAATCCATTTGGAGGGTGATGAGGGGCCTCTCGTACATTCTTTGGTGAATTTTGAGGTGCTGGGAAAACAAAATGAATTGCAAATAACAGATGTTACGAGTTTCAGAAAGAAACTTCTTTTCCTACTGCTGTTGTAATAGTTAAATCAGTGATTGAGATGGGATAGACAGACACATGCCTAGGAAATGATGGTAGGTTTGATATGGCAAAAAAGAGAAACTTTGAGGATTAAAGCTGTGGCATCTGATTGTTGCTGTTGGATAGCAACTCCGACATACAAATGACCGTAGACACTGCCTAGGCCCAGATGAATTTGCTTTCAAATTTCAAGTACAGCTGTACTAGACAATTTTATGTTGATTTTTTTTCACCATAATATTCAGAGGGACAGTAAACTAGCAATCTGCAACGTTTTTTATGCAGTATGAAATTCTCTACTTATGACAATAAAAAAAACAAACCACTCAGATGTGAAGTGTGCAACTGATTACAAAATAATGACGTGTCCCATCACACCTCTCCTCTCTTTTTATACCCTGGGCAGACCTTCAAAGGATGAATGACTAACATAAATATTTACACTAGACTCCTTTTTGTGAAAATTATGGAATTTGTATTCAGGAAGACTGCAGTAAAGCAGACTGTGATTTAAAAAGCCAACTGCATATACTGCAAGGAATGGAAGAAAAGAATGTTATAAGGCCCTTAAGACAATAACAAGAGAAAACTACAACATACCTTGATTTCGCAGATAAACACAAGGGCTCCATTGAATGCCACTGCTCATAATCTGATTGTCACGAACAACCTCAGCAGTGATGCCAATTAGATATTCATTGGAATCAAGGTCCTTATTTTCTGGCATGAGTTCATAGGTGACCTGATCAGGTTCAAGATGTTTCCAATGTATACCATCCTGGTGAACAGGCAAAGAGTAACATAATCAGGACATGGACAAGTATGTCTTATATGGAGATTATGGGTTCTGACACTTTAGGTAGTGTGGTAAAGGAGAGAATCATTTGATTGTGCTGACATTAACAAAGCTCACTGCTGTGTGGATGTAGGGCCTTTAAATTTCACATCTCCTCCTTTTTCCCCGGCACATACAGTGTGGGCATTAGTCCTATACAACCCCATCTTCTCAGTAGTCCTGTAGTCTTGTCTTCCCTCCGCCCTCCCCTACTCTATCTTATCCGCATCCTTCATCCTCACTGAGAGAGCATGTATTTATGCTTATGTATAAATTTATTCCAATGTTAGTGTACCTAAAAAATCACAAAATTGAGCGAAATAGGCAAATGCCAGCCCAAATCTATTTAGTTGAAAAACAATTTAATTGTGTTATTTGAGCATACCTATGTAGAGGAATATAATAATATATTGACTGTTTTGCTTCCTGCATTTCTAGCGTTTCTATAATCTCCTTATGGATGTAAGACAGAAAAAAAAACACCACAGTAGCCAAGGCATAACTAATATCACAGGAACTCTGTGTAATACTTACAATACACTTTGGCTCGGTCTGCACACCAATGCACCAAACCACCAGGATGCCACTATATTTAAGCCCAGATTTCTCATCAGCACTGAGTGCTGCCCAACTTAAATAAAATCTGACATCTTCATCTCCTTTGTCTTTCTCCACCAAGAAATTCTTAGGTGGATTTGGTCCTGGAAGATTTGCACAGAAAACACAAAAATCTAGTAAAACTCAAAGGATTAAGACAAACTATGTTCACAATTGTAATACTACTATTCCCAAACCCATGTTTATAGATCTTCTTGACAACAAGATAACTGCATGTGGCTAAATTAGTTCAAGCTTCAACAAATTTTCATTATGAGCCAAATGAAGCCCCTTTCCAAGTATTTCGGCTCCTTCTTCTGAAAGCAATAAAGGATGTGAGATTTTGATAAGCTTCATTGACTAAATAATACTCCTCATTAGTCTCGCCTTAAAGAAAATCAATGCCTTTGCAAGTCTGAACTGAGTTCATTGAGCATTCTCTTCCTGTGAGAATATGCACATCATCAAAGACAATTTTTGTGTACTCTGGACTTGCAAACACACAGAATGAGTTATAAGTACATTAGTATCTATAGTGTCTAGGGTCCTAGGTGGCCATGGGAAAGCCAGTGACAAACGCAATAATCTTCATAAGATTAAAACTATACCTAACAGTCATGCTTGCATTTAAACAAATTATCAATCACTTCATTCTGAATAGATTATGTCATACTCTTAGCCAGAGCAAAGATCTGACATGGTCACATCAAACTACATATGACTGTTCCATCTGAGCTCTCTGTCTCTGTGCTGTGTATTTCTTCCTCTGTGAAGAATGTTTATGCATATTACAAAATGACTCTGTTAAGCTTTGCTCCTTAAAACTGCACAAAAATCCCAACAAAAAACTTACTATTCTGATATGAAGGAAGAAATAAAGAAGATGAATTCATTGAAGGGCCTCGTCTTGTTGCAGGCCGCACAGTGACGTGATAATTGAAATCAGGATTAAGTTCCTCCAGGTCGTAAGATACTATTATTTCAGATGGAGCGATATGCAGAGGAGGAACTGAATGGCTGTTTTCTTCCATGTCACTGTTGTAGCTGATATCATAGTGTGTAAGTATACCATGTTTGTCTTCCTCTTCTAAATCCTGCAATGCAGAAAGAAAGAACAATAATAAAAATACAGTAGTATTCCACTGGGAAACCGTGCTCACAACATCATTAACAACAAAAGGACAAATAGCGCTGACATTAATTTAGCTCACCATCAAAAGACTGAGATGAAATAGCAGCAACTCATTTATTTCTACAAAATCATGGAATAAAGAAAACCATTAATTGCTGCCCTCCCATCCTGTATTTGTCTCATGGAAAAAAATGATGATGACTGCACAAAAGATAACAGAAAATGTGACTTTTAGTTTTGTCTATGAACACTGCAATTAGAGTTAGAAATTTGACTCCTTTATGCCTTCTACAATTCCCAAGCAAACACTTGATCACAAAATATTTATCAAACGAGTACAAGAAACACTCTTATTCTTCTGACATGAGTTCCATACTGGTATATAACCATTACATAGGATTATTATGGATTAAGCTAACATTCCTCTAAGCGACAGGTGACACAAACATAACTTCACACCAACCTGCCAGTATATCCTGTAGCAACTATGTGAGGTCTTTTGTGAACAAATTAGCTTATGGAAACAGCCCACACAGATCTCAGGAGAGGCACCAGGAACTGAGGATGTAGGAGACAATATGATATGAACATAATTTCTTTCCCAGGAAAATGAGAAACCCAGAAACATGACGTGTAAGCATCTCCTAAAAATATCATTCACCTCTTTGCTGTGAGTTCTGTCCATCGCTGGCCACTGAAAAAAGTCTAGGAGCCAATCCACTGTTAATCAAAGAATTGTAAAAGCATTTTCCAGCCAGTATTGTGAAAATTGTTCAATATCATCACAAGAATAAATGTGAGGCAATGAACAAGACAAGAGGGAGAACAGCTACAGACCATCTATTTCTCAGTTATCAACAGCACATTTGACCAAAACGAAGGCTATGGTATTTTGTTTTGTTTAGGCCTTCACAAAGCCATCTCTGTACTCCTGTTTACAATCGTAAAATACTGTTCTTCATCCATGTCCACCATTAATTCTAAATTAATTTGTAGTGATCCAGTCTCATTTCAGTAGGCCATTTGCATCATTTACTCATGTTTGCCTGTGCCAAGCAAATCCTGTGAGCCGTTTTCTTCTCCTTTCTGCACTTTTGCACACTAAAATTCAGCTGTGATCACACTGTCTCTCACACAAACTCAAATCTTTCCTTTTCCAAATCTTACCTGCACTATATCAGTTATCACATAAACAGTTGCCATTCTTTGTTTATTATATTCACAACCAATAAATACAACTTGAAAATGAGGGAAATGGGAGTGAAGGAGGGAGAAGATTGATGAAGTGTCTGCACAAGAAGGGTCAAAGGGTCTAAAACCAGATGGTTACAGGCTCGACTACCTGAAAAACTGAAGTTGGCTGTGAGAGAAGGTAGCAGTGCAAATATCAGAACATTTGCGAGGAAGCTTATTCCTTGACCAAGTAACCAGGTAACCAATGCAAATACTCACAGCCTAAAGGTGGCAGCAATCCACTTTCACACTAACACATCATGACAGCTCTGCTATGACTGAAACCTGTGTTTAGAAAAAGGCTTACCATCTTCAAGCGTCTCATTCTCTACTATCTTCCATTGACTTCTATGTCCCTGGTTAACCGGTTCCCGGGTTTCCTCTGGATAAGGCAACACAGACATCCTAAACTGATACTTTGTGTATGGTATCAGGTCACATTTCAGAGAATTGTAATTTTGGCCTTTGTTGTTCTGGTCCAAAATTATCTGATGAAAAAAGACACAGAAAGCATTGATCTAAGTGCAGCTGTGTCATACATGCTCTTTACAAACTAATTCTCAAATTTTCTTGGACAGATGTCATAATAAATGTTATTATGATAAATATGGTAGTAATTTCCTTTCAAAGCAGTCTTTATTATCAAAACTCATTCCACATGCACTTTGAAAACACAAATTTTGGGTCATTTTAAAACAGCGATGGAACTTTCTAAAAGCCATCTTGATATCCATTCAAACTTTAGTTTGGATACATCTTCTATTACATCTTTTAAGCTGTAATTAAAACAAAAACTGCAAACTACCATCCAGCCTGTATCACCTCAAGGGCATTTTATTTTTTTCTCTTTCTGTCTCCAAAACTTGGATTAATATAGAATAATGAAATGCAAAAACATAAATCCAGGCAGTAATATCAATTTAAAACTACAATTGCAAAAATTGTGTTTAGCTCATTAGAGCACTGATATTAGGCTCATTACAGCATTGATATTAGGCTCATTAGAGCACTGATATTAGGCTTCTTCTTGCATGCCTATGCTAGCCCTACACAGCCAATGACAAATTTCTTACTGCTTCCCAATCTTCCTCTTCTGGCTGCTTATATTCTGCCACAAAGAATTTCCGTCTTTTAGTGGATGAGGAATGACGCCATCTCAGCTGAATACAAGTACTGTTTTCAACAACTGCTTGAAAATCATCCACTGGTGCTGGTTCAACTGGGGATGAAATAGAGATAAATTTTCATGCCAGTTACAAAACTGCGAGATAATATCATCTGATTTATGAATTACCTTTTTTGGTAAGAAAAAAATCAACAGACAGTGACAGGGGTAGATTGGAATGATTTCAGATTATCACTTGACATATTACTGTTGATGACACTGAGTAAGTTGTAGAAGAATGCTTCAGTGCAAAGGCCTCCACTGGCAATCAGTAATCTGCATTAGGATTATGAATTTTTTGTCAAAATCTGAATGTAACATCTGCAATTTCTAAGCTGTTTCAAAGAGAGTGTGTCTCTTCTCTCCCATATAATTATACTCTAGTAACCTAGTGGCATTGCCTAACATACATCATGGGGTTCCTTTACCTAAAGGTCTGCACAGAGCATTCTGAGCATGCTATCTCATAATATCAGACAATATATTATTTTCCCAGCATCATAAAATCTGTCTGTAAGATTGGTATTCCCTGCCATCTATACAAATGACCCTGAACATAATCTATGAAATCAGTAGAGAAAATGGCAAATGTCCATCGAAGCATCTTGCTATTTGTCAAATTTTTTTACTGTTATAACTGTCTGTAATAAACAAATTATACAGCGATCCAATATAGAAAGAAAGTAATACAATAAAGCAATTCACATCTGACAGTAAGACATTTGAGAAATTAAGTAAAATAAGCTGGGCCATAAAGTGTCAGTGAATTGAGTATCAATGTGTTAAAGTAGACAGGTAATTCACACATGAGAGATATAAACCTGCCCTGTTTAATCAATATTATGATGATTCGTTAACATTTCAGAACTTGATCATACATCTCTTGTGGAGTAATTAATAGAGTTTCATAAGATCAAGAGTGATATTTGGTAGTGGATGTAAAGAATTTGATGACGTAATTACACTCAAATACCATTGTGATGATGATAGAGCTATTCCAAAATACTCTGCAAGTCCTAGAGTAATAGCTAGATTTGATCAACTTTATAGCTGCACTTAATGGACCAAAAACAAAATACTGATAAAACAGTTCATCTTGAAAATAAATATTTATGAAAAATATTGAGTATCAAGTTTCATAGACAGCATCTTCTATCAAGGTATTACTTATATGCCTAAATGTATAACTAATAGCTGCAGATAATATACAAGTTTATAAGCAACGCAGAATGAAATTACTATCTTGATATAGCAAAGAAAACCTATATGCATTGTATTGAACATTTCAGCCATGACATGAAGTGGAAATCAATTTTTAGTTAAACAAAGACATAAAATGGAATCCAAGTGTATTTAATCTCATTCCTCATCAACGGCTAGCAACATGATTGATTTCCAGAATGTCTAAGCAGACAAGCCAAAATGAAACTGTTCTGCAGTTTATATTTACAGTATAAAGGAGTTTCCAAACAAAATGAATAGAGAAACCAAACACTTTTATACTTCATTCTCATACCAATGAGCTTGCTCTCACAATTTATACATCAAAAAGCTGAGAGCATTCTACCAACTACTTCTATCCCTAAATATTTCTATCTTATTCTAAGCATGCACAGAATGTTTGTTTTCAACATACTTGAACACAATTCATTAGAACAACGACAACATAGCAAATGTTTGCTATCATCTCCAGGCTTTTCAAATCTCTCTCAACTGACAAAAATGATGATTACGATATCAGCTTGTCCTCTCCATTGATCATTTATGCATTTTTTAAACTCTGTGTAATTATCATCATCAATGCCTTTCACTGTCTGTAATTATACTGTGCTTCTGCATAAGCACTACAAAATATTAAGGTGGGGTGAATGGACACAATAGGCTGATTAGAATGCTAGATTCCACAACCAAAGTTTACATCTTTACACATTTTCATCCATCTTATTTCTCTCAATCCCTAGCACTGTTTTCTCTGATCACAATTCTGATCCTCATAGTCTCGATGATTTTTATGCCAGTTTTCACATGTTTATTTAATATTTTGAATACATGCACTATTGTTGTTTGCATCTTTTATCTTCTGTAACTAACCATCAAAGCCAGACAAGAAATAGAACTGAGAAAAAAAAGGAACACTAACTTTTGCTATTCTATGTGAAAAACCAAACTTAACTGCTCTGTTGTCTGATCATTCCATTACACTGTACACATTTATTAGATTTCAGTATTATACTTACCATGGTCTGTTTGCCAAACCAGAAGTTAATTTGTGATAATCAGCAGCGAAGGTGTGAAAAAATTAACTTGGTGTATATTGTTAGTAGGTATTGTTTTGCTTGACACAGCACTAGCAACTTACCAAGGGCCACAACCCTTATTTTGTTTGGTACATCATCTGATGTGGCTATTCCTGAAGTTTCTGTAATGAAAATGCTCATACTTTCAAGTTTCTGCAGTGGCCCATAGTGCACAGAGCTTCCTTTGCCAGCCTTTCCCTTCCCAGTACACAGCGCAAGTAAAATGTGATGAAAGCTGAAGCTTTCAATTTATTCTATGGTGCAGATGGGCCTTTGTTTATGTAACAGTAACACTTCACGTTTGAAGTCATTTTGGCCCAAAAATAATGCAGTATTCCAGTGCCATCCCTCACATCCATAGTTCCTGAAAAAGCTTTCCCAGTCTCATACTTGATTTCATGTTTAAGATACCCTTATCACATACCCTTATCTCTGATAGATATGAGAGAGCTTTTTATTTTCAAGTTTTGATCTCTTACAGACTGTTAAAGCAGAAGTAGGCATGTACATATGGCATTTCCTGCGCAATGCTAATATATTACATTATGAATTAGTTGTAAAGTTCTTGTCTGATTCTAGAGATTCTAGCATGAAAACAAAAACTCTCTTTTATCTATATCCTAGGACATTAAATAAAGAATATTTTTTTACGTAGGTCTTACCGTATAGAACTGTTTCAATCCGAAACTGAGGTGACTTTTCCTCCATCAAGACCTGTTTATCCACTATCGTTTTGACCTCAATCACCATGTAGTACTGATGGGCATGTTGGTAGTTAAAACGATCCCACAGGCAGGATGTGTTTGTCAGGTTAGGACAGTCACGTTGGTCTCCACTGTGATACCACATAAAAAGATAATTAGTGACATTGTTATATGTGCAAGTTCACAAGTAAAGTACATTACCTTTGTATAATGTAGCATAACTGGGCCTTCCTCAAGAATGGTACTATAAAAAAAACCCTACATTTATTTTAAAAAAGGATAAGGATTGTTAAAACTAAAAGGCTTCTTTGAGTTATTTTATGTCTTACGATAGGCAGGGACATATCTAATTCTGCTTATGTTGAACTTGGAAGACATTCTCTCAGCAGGTCATTTTAATATGACATTTAGTATAATAAACAGCTATACAATCTTCAGATGTGACTTCAAAACAGGACTGACACAATAATGACATTTTCTTTTCTTCTTTTTCTAAACCACACAAGAAAACTAATAATGCATAAGTACAACTAAAATAAGAAGCTTTTCTTCACAATATATGCCATATAATTAAATATATAATTCATTTCTAAGGCAGAGTTTAGTCATTCAGTTTGTTGGATATATTAGTTTGCATTTGTGGATTTTAACAAAGTTTTCATTCACATCTATTATCAGAATTTGCCAAAAATATTCAGTTTCCAGGAATAATAGTCCCAGTTTAGATTATAATTAGTCCTAACGCCTTACTGCTTACAACTCATAGAAAACATACAATGTGGGTTTAATTTTGGGAATGGTGGGAGAAGGGAGGAGGGGAAGGAGTCAAAAAAAAAACCAAACAACAATTTGACTACATGTGTAGACTAACAAATGCCACAGTATACTGTAGTTTTGACATAACTAATAAACAATATTACCCTGATGTGCTGCCATTAAACTTGCTGAGAAATTAGTGATGTATAAACATATTTGATGCTCTGGTGTTAGTGCAATGAAAGAACATGTATCAGTACTAAATAATTCTAGCTTGGTTGATGCTGGAGGCTCTGTTCAATGTATTGTACATCACTGTCAAGAGAATTCATATTTTCCCATGAAATACAAGATCTAGAAGCTGTCTGAAATGAAGTGATTCACCCACTCTTCTCGGCTAATTCAAAATCCACATGGATCTAGAATTAATTTTTTATTGGAAGCAGGAATAATAAGATTCAGTTTATCCGAACACCATTTATCTGTTTCAAGTTCTGTCAATTATATATATATTTACATTATTGCATGATTGCCAACGGGTGGCATTAGGCCTTCTAGGATCTTATGCATCATCACTGAAATATACGTACAAGAATATTTAAACAGGACTGTAATATTGTTACCATTACTGTCTGTACCAGCATGAAATTAAAATAATAATCGTTTATGGTGAGGAGTTGTGATGCTGGGGTTGCCATACAGAAATTTGTAATTAATGGGGTCTAAATTGCTTAACATCATTGTAGCTATATTAATCAGTGCTGGTTTGACTGGCTTATCTACAAGAAGTGGATAAACACAAGGTCCAGGAGAAAATTCACATATTAATTATTATACAAATAGTTTTCATTTGGAACCAAATCACTGCACCACTTTCTTACTATCCTACCTTGGAAATGGGCAAGGGAAGTGAAGGACTAAAGGAAAGGGTGTAACTGGTGAGTGGCATAAAGAAGCAAGGAACTGGGAGGGAAGCATGAAAAAAAATGGATTATCTCCCTTCTTTAGTTACACAACTCTGCTGACATATTTCCGTGTTAAAGAAAAGGCTGTAGGGTCTAAAATAAGCAACAACTGAATGGCTCAAGAAATCCAGATGGTCTCATCATGTTCTTGATAAATAAATGAAGCATCCATTTGTGAAAAGAAATAGGCTATATATGAGTGAAAAGAAAAGCAGGAAAGACAGTTTTGCATTCAGCGCTAATCCCTCAAAACAGAAAACAGCAAACTTGCAACCATTGAACAAATGCCTTACTGCTATCTCTTTTAATGAATTATTTTCAGATAAGTTCAAAAAGTACTAGACTACTAGACTAGCATGAAATAAAATCCAAATTTTATTTTCCTATTTTCAAAATATTTTGTTGTTGTTGTTGTTGTTGTTGTTGTTGTTGTTGTTGTTGTTGTTTGCACGTGGCTCGAGAGCAGTCTAATCCATAGTTTCTGTGTTGGCTGCCATCCTTCTATCCTACTCAACATGTTAAGGTATGACGATGCCAACAGTATCGGGCATAAGAGCCAGTACTGAACATGAGACTAACATGCGAACATCGGTAGTAGTCTAGATTTTGGATTTTCCGGCAGAGTGAATTTGTGTTAAGTGACCGTGTGGTTCGTGAGTTGTACTCAGAAACTGAAGGCTATCAAGTTTATGGTTTGTGTGTTCAACTCTTAAGCCAGCAATATATGCTGTGGTTTCCTTGTGAAAGACACCTCACTCTAGTGACTCAGGTGTAAAATAGTATCATACTTTAGACCTAGGGGAATCTGGGCACTGCACAGAAGGCGACCACCAACGGCTTCGTTATGTATTTCATTTTGTGATATTATTTATTTATATGTATGATATGTACTTTACTCTGTGTGTTTGTATAGTGAGTGGGATTTATAACATAACACTATAAGGCTTGGTAAACCAGTTTCGCTACGGGTAAATAAAAGTTCTAGGTCTATTTTCTATTTCTCTGTTTTAAGGTGAAGCAACTTCCTTTGACAAAACTGCTAAACAAGCTATCAATATTGAATATACTGTTGTAAAGCCTACATGCCCTTTGCTGACAAACTAAGAAGAACTCATCTCTTCTCATATAATGAGTTTAGAATGTTTTCATGGGAAGCAAGTTTCATATTTCTCATCATCAATAGTCTCTTGAAATGTGCACCAACCGCCAAGATATGAGGCTATAATCTGATGGCACATGAATCTACATCGATTTGCACATGATAAAAAAAATGCATAATGTGATCAAGCACTCAGTACTCAAGCAGTAACCATAAATCTGGGCATTTCAGAAAGTTATGAATTTAAACTGAATGCCAGGAAGTTTTCAAGGACTGTACAATAAATAAGCTCTAGCAACTAAAAAAAATAATAACATGCTTCAACATACAAGGAATCGTTGCTGCTATATAGCCTGAAAATGAAATGCAATGAAAAAAGAATCAGACTACCAACAAAGATGAAACAAAGCCAGTTAAAACATAAGGATTCGAATGCCCATGTTGCTGGTTACCCAAACACAACTACTTTGTTTGCAAACTGTGAAAAAAAAAGTATTCTTCTTTTGACAAATAACCCAGGAGATCTTGAAGTTTTTGAAGCTGCATCAAGATGTATCAGTGAGTATTGAAATGTGTGCAAAGAAACAAATATTTTGCAACATGGAAAGGAACTTAGTATTAAAGCATAATAAGAGGCACCAGAACTGAGTGCATGCTTTGTGGTAAATGATTTAATGTGATGGAAATATCTCACATCAGTAGGAAATTCTCTTAAAAATATCCTGAATTTGCCCTCCCCCCTTTTCCATATCCATACAAAAGTTTAATGATTTCTCTGTCAAATCCTGCCCACTCCTCTCCATCAACTTTTTTCAAATGTGTTACTAACTTTTTAAGCAGACTCCATTATGAAATCACAATCTCTGTGGAGAAGGTCTGACAAGTAACATGGAAAAAGGAGGAGGAATGACGTAACAGTAATCCATATGAAGTTTCAAGGAAGAACCAAAAATATGGGCATGACTGATATTTGAAATGAATTATAAAATAAATGCACCAACAAAATGCATATCCAGAAGGAAAGTCTGCATGCAAAAAACATACATGTACTACTAAAATCATTCAAAATGTCGACTAAATGCATGTGACTATATTTCTATCCACATCTACTTTTTCTTATTTATTTGAATCTAACTCTGCTATTCCTGTTTAAGCAATATAATGGTCACTATTCTAGAATAACTGATGAAAACTTAATCATGAAACAGCACAAATGATGTCTAAAATTAAGCTACCAAGGATAATCCAGTCTACCAACAAAGGGAAACTAAACTATAAGCTAAACACTTTAGAAAAGCTATTCCAATTCTTCTTTTCCCCTTTCTGTGCGACATTTCACACTGCACTGGGTGAGATACTAATAAAGATGATGTTTTATATGATTATATGAGAGAGTACAACTACATTTTACAAATTTAAATCTGCCTTTCGCAAATGTTTGCTTCATCAATAATTCATAATGTAATGGTCAGAATATTATTTTAAAGAGATAGTGCAAGAGAACAACAAAATAGGAGACTGGGCAAAAAAATTTGCCAATCTTCACAGTTCAGTGAGATTAATGCTGGAAGTGATGAGCAAGCAGTTTGAAACTTGTCTAAGTTGTCTGCAACTTAAAAACATAAAAACTTTGAAGCAACTGACTAGTAAGCTATAAAACCAAATTATTTTATATGCTCAAGATCACATGCACAGCAAGAATATTTTTGTCGGTCACTAAACTGATGATAATGTTCATGAATAGGAAGATGTGAACTGACCTATGCATACACACAAATATTGAATTTGCATGAATAATGAAAGGAACCTACTGAATTGTCCAGGCCAAAGAGACATTGATATATTCTGGATGCTGATACTTTACTCCAAGATCCCAAGTACAATTCATCTCCTCCCAGTTGTACACCCTGCAGGTAACATTTTCAACTCTGCGTGGTTTGTCTGGATTAGATAGAAGTTGAGGAAAATATCAAATTAATGCTGCAGCAAACATAATTATGACAGATTACCTTCATGAATGCTATGTGCTGTGCATATTCAATTCACACCAGAATCACATAATTTGGTATGTAATACAGTTTAATAGTTTAATAATACTACTAGAATTTCTTTTTCCATTATCCCCATCATTTCGATTCCATGATGCTGCATTTCCGGATTAGGTTAGTGATATGCAGAAGAATCTCCATCACTTGGATTCCTTGCCTACTGGTTATATTGCTACCTGGTTATGTTGAATTCCTTGCTGAATGTTTCTATATTAAGTCTACCTCATGATCCAGATTGGCACGCCGGTCCATTAAAATTTGAGTTTGCAAGGTTCTACATCAGTGTCCTACTACTTTCTTTGTAATACATTTAGTGCATAGGCATTAGAAAATGAAGCTCTGTTCCTCCAGAACAGCAGTTTTTGGACTTTATTTTCATAAACACAGGAACAGTTAAAATTTCATTTGGACTGGCAAGTCGAGGTGGGTGGCCAGTTTTCGTAAACTCTTAATCTTTTCTGACTAAACGGTGTATGCAGGATTTCTTAACAATCATTTTTTTGAATATTCATGATTCATAATATGTCATTACATCTCTCCCAACAAAATATATTTGCAAAACTGTGAATAATCTTGATATAGTAACAGGAATTAGACAAGAATTCTGTCAAAGCAATGAGCTGTAATCAAACAGAACCATTCAATTTCTCAAAAGCAGTATGGGCAAAATAAAGCCCACTTGTCAAAAGATTTTAGAAATATTACTGAAGATAATGTAGGTTGTGAAGTATGTGTTGAGTCACCTAAGGAATATCTGCAATAAACAATATATGAAACAAATTATTACAAGGACAAACGTACAGTACAGCAAACAAAATAACAACCTTTGATACTCCTCAGTGAAAATGGGAGCCAGCTAAAAACAGGAGGTGGGGAAGGATTGAAGAGTGGGGAGTAAGGGAAAGGATTTCCATGCTTTGGTAAACCTTAGTCAACTCACATTCTCAAGGGTTGCACAAGTCTATCTGATCTAAAGTAGAACCGAAAATATGATCACTCTCTGAATTTTCCACTGCCAAATTTGGAATTGAGTAAGCCCCTAGGCTGTCTAGAGCTTTGAGACCCACTGTTACATTAGAGGTTTTCTAACAAGACCTTGAGTATAATAAAGTTATCACTGACATACATTGTGACATAGGCTGGTCCTTGTTCTTTCACCTACAGCTCTTACAAAACAATTAATAAGACTTCAGAAGCACAATAAAAAAATTCTGAAAGTTTCAAACGAGTCCCTGTGGATTGTAAGACTAAGCTGTACATAGCTGCTCCAGTTTAGATACATACAGAATAAACAAGATACTTACAGTCAACTTTGATGATCTTATGGCCAACAACAGCCTGGCCTCCACCAATCCTACTCAGATTGCATCCATAAGCCCCACCATCACTAATGTCCAGATTATGGAGTTGCAGCCTAATAGCTTTGGTGGTCAAGATCTCTACATATTCAGCTGGGATAACACTATAATCTGAGGAAAAGTAGTCAAACCTGGCTAAAAACAGCTGGTAGCTTGAGCTTGAGTTAGTGTGAAGTTGGTTTTTTAACTTCCATTTTCAGCACAGTTATGGTCAGCCATGGACAGGAGGATCTTTAAAACACCATGGGATATACCAGGGGAAAACCCAATTGCTAAATAGGATTCAAATGCAGGTCCTTTCTCACCATGACCTCTCCATCACTGCACTATACCAAGTGAGCTGGTAACACTCTTTGTCACACCAGATTATTCTAAGAAACATTAATTCCTGTGCCTGAGTAAGTTGAATCTATACAGAGACACTAGCTGTTACTAATATGAGCTTCTCCATCTTTTCTCTTGAATCAGTGATGCCCACTGAAATTTGTGTGACACAAACACCAGGACTTACTAAGCCTCAGTTAATACTTCTATAATTTTGTAAACCAATGGACAAAGTTTGGTGTTTCATACATTAAGGTTGCATTTTATGGAGTAACTGGCTGATAAAGGCTATCTCTAAGCTAGTATCCACATTGTTTATACTGTAGGCCTACATCATCATTTAAACAAAATCTCTGACAATTAGCCTACACAGACTCAGCATGACTGTGTCAGATCTAGCCATGATTAAGCAGTGTCAAGCAGAACGTGACTTCTGATTTGCTTGTCTGGTTTCATATCAAACGAGTCTATCAAGTGTTACTGATCACTACATCTCAGGAGATTTTAAAAAAGAACCCAATCATGATAAAGTCACACTGACAGGAGATCACCTAAAGCTGCAAGAACGTTGACACAAGAGTGCCCTATGCTATATCATTTTAACTAGAGTTATACCACCTTGTAAGTCATCACTATCAATATGAAAACCAACTTACCACTAAACGTTTTTCTGTCAAAGTAAAGCATTGATGAGTTTTCCGGTATATCCAGATTAGTGATGTTGCAGTATAGATCCAGGGTATCTCCCACAAACTTGAAGGTGCTGTTTGTAGACACCACTGTCACCAAAATAGTTAACATGAATTTATAGTTAAAAAGATGATGATAGAGCCAAGATCAGTGATGATATTGGTTAATTAGTGCCAGGCAAAGGTATAGCGACTGCATCAACTTGTAATCAATTTGCTTTCATGGCTCATCACACAGCCCATCTCTAACTGAATGGGAGAATGGAATTGGGCAATCAAACAACAACAATACAACAACAACAACAACAACAACAGCAACAACATAAAACAACGACAACAACAACAACAATTTCAATAACAACAACGAATTCCTTTCTCCGCCAAGAAAAAAGGCCCCTCTGGCACAATACCGAGTGCCTGACACTTTTGAAGTACTTCTGTACAGTTTACAAATTTGCTTGTTCTTTCATCAGAAGCCCAGATCACAATTAATTACCAACTGATGGGCTGGTTGACATATTTCAGAGATATACTGTACCTTTCACTCTCCAACATTAAAAACACATTTAACGTAGTGAATATTAACATCAACAATAAACACTGAACAGTTTAATATCTACCAACGACTTAAAAAGTAAGCAGAAATTTGCAGTACAACATGACAGACATAAGCTCATGGCAAATGTTCAAAGCGTAACTCTACAGTTGGCTGCAAACCATCACTGTACTAAAGAATTTATAAACTTTCTCGCTGCTCTTTTATAAAATTTTTCGGCCCTCACATGCTGGATATCTGTGACTGTCACTTTGCCACAAGCACATCATCCCTACACTGACCCGACTCCCGCTTGGAATACACTAGGGGTCACCTTCCACTGCCACATAATAACGATAAGCAGTGCAATCAACACCAGTACCGCATCTTTTCACCCACACTACTTCACAGCAGAGACAACTCATGTTTTACTATGGTCTCCACTTATTAGCAGCAGTAGCAGTGACAACAACTGGAACAGCAGCAGCACCTGCGGCAGCAGCAACAGAAGCAGCAGGAGAAGCAGCAGCAGCAACAACGACAACAATAACAACAACAACAACAACAACAGTAACAGTAACAACAACAACAACAACAACACAACACATAAAACATCCGGTACAAAACTACAGATATGTTACCTCCAATCTTACCGCCATATTCTTGAAATGGACTAAAGCTTGTAACAGCACCGACAATGTGCAGGAAGGTAACTGCGAAATACTGTAACGACACCGCCCTGTCCATGGTTCATTACAATGGCGTCAGCAACTTTTCTATTTCTCTTCAATCTTTAACATTTCAAGACCGGGCGTCTGACAGTCGGAATGTCTTGAAATTATCTGGAACATGGAAAAAAAATATATATAGTGACTGCACCAAAATGTAATCAGTTTTGCTATCATGGCTGATAACACAGTCCATCTGTATCTGAATGAGAGAATGGAATTGGGCAATCAAACAACAACAATGGGAGAATGGAATTGGGCAACCAAACAAGAAGAAGAAGAAGAAGAAGAAGAAGAAGAACAACAACAACAACAACATTCCTTTCTCCACCAAGACATATTTTATTTATATATATATATNATATAGTAGAGGTGAGACGACATCAGAGTCTACACTCCTACTAGCGCTAGCGGCTCCCCCTACATGGACTTTTGGTCGTTGGCCCACATTTCACCGGACATCGTCTAAAACAGCGTATACATTGGAAATATACATTCGGTCTTGGCAGCTTTGGAGTCGACTGCTCTAATACTCAAAGCACTCAGAACCAACCATCTTACACCCTTACTTCACCCGCGAGTATCTTTTCGGTTTTCACTTCAGTTAGTTCTCATGTCAATAAACCCGGTGAGAGACAACCAAATTCCCCCGAAAAAAAAACAGCTGACCTGTTTGTTTTTTGGAGTTCGATTTTAACATCACTTTTCAGCACCGGTATGGCTCTATCAAAGATAAAGATTGGACCTCCAGTGGGTCCTGACAGGCAGATGCCCTCTAAAATAGAGAGAAAAATATCCAGCTTATAGGATTCGAACCCGATATCTTTCACATAAAGAGCTAGGCGCTAAAAGATGCAGGAGGCATGACCCTTTCATGAGAAGCAAAACAACAACGCCATAAACTTAAAATATGTATGCTAAATAGTTAATCAAGCACCTGTTCCAATACTGATGCTTCGTAGCAAAATTAAGTATGATAGAAATGATGGTTTTTTTTTTTTTTATAAAACCATTGCTGCTGACCACCATGCACAGAACAGCAAAGTGGTGAACAAGTCCAAATCGTGGAGTGGATCAAATGCTTCTAACAGCCACTAAAGCTGTTTGCAAACTAATGTGAAGTCCAGCGAGTGCTCGAGCAATACTTAGGCCGGCATGAATTCCGGATGAAACGTCAACCGAAAAAAAAGGTCAATAGCTTTTTCTTCCTAGGCGAAAATAGTCGATTAAAAAAAGTCAGCTCTATAGTAATAGATAGTGAGGTACTTTCACTGAGTATCAAATTATATGGCATCGCACATAATTTCTGTCCATTGCACACGTTCACCATAGTTCAGTTTTCAGGCACTACGGATAGTATAGTTTGCCTATGTTTTTTCATCTTTTTACATCGAACTTCACAATAAAATACCAGGTCCTCAGCTATCACAGTTGTGCACTGCTGGCACAATATGGCCTGCGGGTTCAGATCCACTGCCTATACTATCGCGTCCTGTTGATAATTTTCTTCTAGCTGATCTTTTGGGAATAACATTAATTCAGCCACAGTTGGTTTTCTTCCGGTTGACTTCCTTTTTTCCCCCGAGCACCGCAGGGATAAACCCATGACGAGAAATGTAATAACTACAACAAACAGCTTGTAGTAGTAGCGACATCAACGGGCATGTGATTATAATTTTTTTAAAAAAAAAAGTCTATACTAGCATCTCAAACCTGCATACAGGCTCGTAGCGACCTCTTCACCACACCCCCCCTCGCCCCAATTACAATGCTTTCCGTACTCGTCTTGCCCCCTGTACCCCTCTTCCACCCGTCCATTTTTTTTTCCTAAATCACCCTCCCCACCCCCACCCCTTCCCCCCTGTATTGGTGAGGATGCAGGTTGGGTCTAGCAGTTCCGGCGCTGTCTGCATAGGCTATAAGCTTACCAGTGCAGAAAAAACGCAAAAAAAAAGAGCAATGGCAAGAAAATATTATGACCTTGCCTTTGTACGTATACTGCGGGTCCTCCTTTGCATGTATTATGTATTGAAATGTTTACCTCGTTGCGCGCGTCATGCACTGATTAGCCCTTGTGAATCATGTTATAAATGCAAGCTCTGGGGTTATCACTTGTGACAATGACAGACCAATCGAGAACCACACGGCTAGGGAGGGACAGAGAGAGAGAGAGAGAGAGAGAGAGGCCCTCAGGGAGAGTGGAGAGAAACACAAGAACCACGAAGAAAGAAGAGAGAAAGAAACAGTGGGGTGCGAGGAAAAGGGGGAGAGACGGGGTAGGCTGCATGAATTTAGGTAAAGAAAGGGCAGAAAGAAGATTCAAAGAGTAGTGGGACATGGAAGACAACGTAGGTTACATGAACCCAGGAAGAATAACAGGGAGAGAAAAGGGGGAAAGGGGGGGGGGGGGGGNGGGGGAGAGAGTGAGAAGAAGTGAGAGGAAGAGAGAGTGAGAAGAAGTGAGAGTGGCAGACAGACAGACAGACAAACAGATAGACAGACCGACAGGAGCAGTAGCGAGCTACATGAAACATCAGCACAAAATAAAAATCAATATACACGTAATTATAGCATAACAGTTAACACGGCAAAACATGATTTACTGGCTTGCTAGTCTGCCAACACCAGTAGGTTTAGAAGAGGAAATAATACACGACACCCGTTTGATTCAAATTTTATGCACAGCCTCAACTGTAAAGAACATTGTATGCCTACCATTACCAACGGTATGTAGCTAAGAACACTCTCACAAATACCACAAGCAAACTCAAGCAGGTAATTCCACTGATTATCATGCAGTACCTATGTTACATGGCCTGACAGAACACTACTTTCACACGTATCACGATCAAACTTAATCCGGTAACCCTTCTACTTGTGAAACAGATGATTTCGCGGACTACTTCAAGTCAATGACAATTTACCTATCGAATTCAGACCATATATTACTTACTTCAATCCTCACTAACCTTCGAATATCCAGACCTTCCATGCAACGCAGTAATCTACAATAAATACAACCGCTGAAAACCGCCTCCGTAATATTATAATATCATTGTAACCCAGTATGATTACGTTCACTTGGCGACACCACCCCACACATTCAGTTTGCTGCCTGATTCAGAGACGCACAGTATAAATATCGTGAATGGGAGCTATTTAAAATCAATTGCAATTTAAAGTAAAACGACAATTATTTTGCCTTCAATCTAAACTTGAAACGCTGGTCGGAGCAGGAATAAAAATCGATACACCGTACTAACGTAAATAAATTAATAGTTAAGGACGCGAAGGAAAATAAGGAAAAAAAAAATACGCAAAACAAAAAACCACAACACCATAGCCCCGTTCGTCACTTGCCATTGAGTGAGAGACAGCCCTTAATGTGTTTCCGTTTTATGGGATCACTGAATGTGGCAGGCTATAGGCACCACTATGCCCGGGGTAGCCTATTGAACGTAGTGAGACTGTAAAGAACATTCATAATATGTGCATTCAATCATGCAATGATGAATTGCCAAAAGAGACACACAACTCAGCACACTCCGTTGTCGGCTCACCAACAGTACTAGGCTTACTACCAGATCTTGGCCCACTCCGTTTCGACTGAACGACCTTCTAAGCGTAAACAGACTATTATTTAAACTAGGCCTACTACTTCATGCGCGGACAGACTTTGTCGTTTGACTCTAGGCCTATCCATTTTCCCGGTTTGCATAAAATTTTGTGGTGTATTTGACGTGTGCAGCTCTGCATATTTCCATTGATGTTTTTACAAGCCTTGACAGAGTTTTCGGACTAATCAAGTCAAAGGCGACGTAATCCACAGGAAGCATGGTGCAAAAGCACGGTAAACCCACCCATTGTAATTGTAATACTTCGCTCCACCGGTGCATGGACCAGGGTTACCACTCTTAGCGATTTTTCACAAGATCTGGTGAAATCGATCTAAGGCTGGTGATTTGGTGAAGGAAATGGAAAAGTTATGGCAATGTGATAAAAACAAAGTGAGTAAAAGAATAAAGACCGAAGAAACAAAAGGATATCCATCCCGCCATTAGAGACTGCAAAAATAAATAAATGAGACAAAAATGGAATAATAATAATAATAAAACAAAAACTGGCTTACGGCGTATCAGAAAGCCCGTGGGTTAGCCAGCAAATAGCCAATCTGGAAATCGGTGGTCGCACACTTTTGGCACACTAAAAAACAAAGCCTATTGCAAGAATCTAGGAAAAGAGATGATGCAAAGAAACTAGTTACTCTGACAAAAATCACACGATAAAAAAATGTTAATTCGCATGACTCTATGTATAAATACTTTATGCCTCCTCTAAAATTAAAAATAAACAAACTTAAACTAAACTAAGACAACCCTGCTCTAGTTTATAATTTTGAAAACAAAAAAGATGTGTCTTTTTCTGTAGGACTTGTTTTCGTTGTGAACCTTTTTTTTCCGTGTGACTTGTTTCCAGAGTATCTAATTCAATTTTCTATTATTTCAGTTTCCGTTTGATGCCAAAAACAATGTAAAATTAGACATGTGGTGAAACTGAATACCATCTAGTGAATAATTGCACCTAATCTGGTTAAAAAAGGCAAGATTCAAAGTGGCAGCCCTGGCATGGTCATAAGCTATACATGTACAGGAAAGTAAAACGGAAAGCTGCCTACTAACACACTGACACCAAAAAGACAACCTTCCCCACATTAGAGCGCATAAAAATCACTTAAGGCCCTCTGTTGACCCACTTTTCTTGAGAGTGTGGCTGGCGGACTTTAAACTTCTGGGAAGTTCATCAAATAATTATGTTAAGAATTACATGAACTTGAGTATGGCAAGCTAAATAAATGCCCTCGTCCTTAGACTCAGTTACAGCGCCCACAATGATAAACTGTCTGTAGTAGCCATTCAGTCTTCATTATACATTCTAAATAAATTATCTTGTAAATCTAATGAAGGGAGATGAACAAACAATAATTTAGACTCATGAACTGTTTACCAGGAACTTTTACGGTTCACGGAACTACACAAATTCCAAGTACATGTAAAAGTGTCTTGCACAGGAGCTAACTCGGGATCTCTCGAGATTAAATTCAGAGATTAGTCAAAAAGCTCATCACTCATGTGGCAGAAAGTTTCCGGCATTCGAAGGTAGGGAATGAGGAAAGGTGAGGGTGAGTGGGGGGTGGGGGGTGGGAAGGAAAGCGTCCGACGCAAATTGTGGACCTATTGTTTAGAGAAGTTGGCGTGAGAGATCATACCTATAGTTAGGTCACAGAAACAATGTGTCATTTTGCCCCACACAATACAGGTATGAAGATGCCAATGTCTTTTTCAGTGTTGGCTACATAAGGTTTTGCACTTCTCATTAATTTATCAAGGGGCATTGCCCGAAAGCTAAGTTTTATGTTATTGTACTTCCATATTTTTTATGTACTTGTATTAAAAAATTATTACAATATTTAACTTTGGGCCTTCCCACTCCACTTGGTTTTGCTCTTATCAAAGGGTCCCATGCCAAAATACTTTCCAAACTTGTTGTGTAGCTCATCCTCCAAATTTTGACACAAAGAAAAATGCCCTTAAACTAATCAGATTTCGAGAACTTAGGCAGTGAAGCAGACTACCTAATATTTTGCGCCTTTTCACTCAGTAAACAGGGTAATCTTACCCACCAAGCAACAACTACAAAGTTTATACATGTACTTGAGTGGTTAAAACTCACTTAATCTGAGTCTACAAATAATGTAGACTTATCTAAGCCTTTGAAATTCAAATCCAGCCCCTTTCTCCCCTCCCCATGGCCATTTTTTTTCTGATTTCATAGGGACAATTAAAATTGCATATTTTTATGCCAGGTGCTGTTGGCATTTTCATACCTACAGAAATTTACTGAAATGTATAGAATGAATTGGTTGAAAATAATAAACATTTCGTGTACAGACATATTTTCTTAAGGCCTGGCGAATAAAGCATAAAACACCAGAGAAGAGCAAGTGAACGGGAGTCCATAAAATCCGTAAAAATCTGGTTTGAAAAAGGCAAGATTCAAAGTGGCAGCCCTGGCATGGTCACAAGCTATACAGCTATATGTGTTTAATTCACAGGAAGACTAAATAGTCGAATAACCTGGTCGACTGTTTTCACCACTGTAGAATGTCAGTATGTCAGTACCACATTTCATTTCCGCAATACTGCACTAGAGTCAATACGGTAACAGTATTTTCCCTATGAGACGGCAACCTTATGCCTAGTAAGTGCAAATCATAATATAGCCAGGGCGCGACTGGGGGTAGAAGGAGAGTATCTATAGGCTAATAATCTGTACACGTTTCAAGGCCACATTACGGCACTAAAACGCTTTGGGATTATGATGACTGTTACGAATAATCTCATACACTCTTACACTGGTATTTCATTTCTCATTCAATAATACTGTTGGCTTGCAGCCACATACCACGTCTGGGCTTACACGAATGGTACACGTCTTGTAGATCTACTAACACCTTCATTCATCGTTAATGGCCGTCCAAGAGGACACTACAGACTCCGTCTATTCACAACATCCCAGGGCTAGGAAAAGTTGCAATTAAAAGGAATGGCAGTCGTCTAATGATTTCATATCAGAAAAACACTAGGGTGCTATCTGAGAAATGTTGTGTTTACAGGGGAAGGGGTGGGGGCTGTCATTAAATGGACTGCGATCAAGCGTAGTCAGCGGTGGTGAGAAGCCAGATGGGTTACACTACCGAGTTGTCTGAGAGAATAGAATTAGACGCAACCAGGCCACCACTATCAAACCCGCACGATAAGAAAGCCACATAATTATGAACAGCAGTGACCCCGGTGAAACAGGGCCCATCCTGTACTATTCTCTAGAAAGTCAATCAATTTCTAAGAAATTTTAGGCCCGGTTAGCTTGTAGGAGTCGTAGGGTGCCCACTAGCTGGGTCGTACCATAGCGCAATGCCGGAGGCTTTTGTCTGAGCTTAGTGCGCCGTATTTAGTTTTAGACAATCCTATACACTCATATTTTTTTCGTTACTCGAACAACCTTTGGTAAGCCACGCCAGACTGAGGGAGAAGGTGGTATTATAAAATTAACTCTGAGTTAATCTGACGACAATACAGTAAGATCGAACTTCCAACCTGTAAACTAGCTAGAGATCTACCTGAATGTCGAACTGGGCTATCGTATCAAGGGTCATCCTGTTCACGAGCTAGACTATACCGTATTTCTCTGGAGAGAGACACATAGAAAGCTAGACGGTGACAGATAGAAAGGTGGAAGGTTAATAAACTTTGTTAAAGGGGCCACTCTGTCTACTTACGATGACATCAGTCAGCGCTTCCTCGATAGGCTACCCCAAATCCAACAAGGCGACAGAATAAATCATCACCTGAGGCTGCGGGTGTTCTATGTTCCTTTTATAAAATCTCACGACTTCCCAAAAGTCTACTTGGATTAAGGTTAGGAAAAGACCAGAAAAGAGAAAGCTTCTTTAAGAAAATCCTTGGACAGTATCTTTCCTCCTTGACCTAGTTCCTAACCTTAACCCTGCTCTTAAAGGTCCCATTGTTTCGATTGACTTAGATAGCCACAAAAGCTTGGTCAAAATTTGATGTATGAGAGTGACTTTCCTTTGTAATGACGTCAGTTGTTCACCACCATGACGATGGAAGGTGGCGGAGATACGTTTTTCTTTCTATGAAGACGGATACCTCGACGTAGAAATGGTCTTGTTTCTTTGTTCGAACCACGTAAAGCAAAGTCAGAGGAATCTTTGTTCACCCACTCGAACACAGATCAGTTCAATGTGGATATAAGCAAAGACGACAACTAAAAATGCACACTCTGAGAGAACCACGGGATTTTACCAAAGGGATATCGAACATACTGAGGTGACAGAAAACACCTAACGATAAATTACCCTGACAATTAGCACAGCACAAACAAAACTGGGAACAATTAGATCTAACAAAGGCGCAGAAATTACCTGCGAACGCGATCAGTATTGCAGATCATTATCCACCTTTGTAGGATACCGCCACACCCGTACAGTAGTGCACTGTGCCACCACAAAATCAATTGTTGAGCAAAGGTATGTCAAACAGACACAGCCCCCTGGCATGTCGACTGTTTGCACACACAGAGAGAGAGAGAGAGAGAGAGAGAGAGAGAGACACGGAGGAAATGGTGTAGAGAAGGAAAGCCAAGGCTAGGAAAAGATTGTCTGTATAAGAGAGAGATATGGGATGCAAAGGATCCCCGGTATGGGCGAAGAGTGAATCTTATTATATTAAAGCATCCGTGCGATAACGATCATTTAATTTGTCGTCTAGGCAAGGCCATACCAACTGAATACATAAAGGATTAGATCAAACTAGACTAGACCTATCGAATGGGGTTGGCAGTCGACGTATGGAACAATTTCTACTGACGGAACCAGCAAAAAAAGAAAAAAAACAAAAACAAAACGAGAGAATTATGGGAGTAGCAATGTCCAAGGCAGCTTCCATGTCGTGAGTAGGCCTATTTGGTGAGGCCACTTTTGCAATTAGTTTTTTAGTCAGCTAATGAGGCCCATATCTAAACCTATTCGAGTGCATGTGTCACCTAAGTGCATGACACTGATCAGTAAGTAGAACTCCACAGCAGAGCTTCAAAGAAAAATAAACTTCATTGTTTTACAATATTTAGTCCGAGGGCCGGCGTCTGGGCATATTGGTTCGGTGCATATATTTTTCTATGCTTCCCTGTCTTCATTCATCATCTTACTCATCATTTAAAGAGAGAGAGACAACAAAAAAAATTCACGTAATAAGATGTCATGCCATGCCCATGCTTCGTTGAATGATAAGACAAAATGGAGAGGAAAATAAGGAACACCAAATGACGCTCTTAATAGCGCTTGAGTCACCACTGTGAGTAATGAACCAAAATGTCTGGTCCCTAGTAAAAGTCAATGAGAGTAGTTCCGTTCTGGGACAGAGCAAGCAGGCCCGGGGAACAACATGCCCTGAGGAAGGTGACAGCTCAAGAAGATGGAGGGATCGATGGAATTACGCTAAATTAAGCCGGTAACTAGACTCGTTAGAAAAATGTCAAGCGCGCCGACATGGGGAGAAATTGGAAACGGTCCGAAGCCTACGAGGACGGAATCTTAAGTTGGCAGCGTGGAAGGGACTCTTCCGACTAATTCTGAAGTAATTCCTGAACTCTTTTTGCCTTAAATTTATTCCTCCAATGAATTTGAAGTCATTCCCAGGTTTATTACGCAGACCTTTCTGACACTTCTTTGAATACGCAATGTCTCATTCTGCGATCGATTTGGTAATGTGCTTTGTTTTCTTTGCTTTTTTTTTTCTATTATTTTTCATCGGCAAACTGACTCACAATTAAAAGTACTTTAGATATTCAGGGGAACGCTAATGAAGCGCAAATGTGTTAAGATTACTCTAATTGAAAACTTTAGGATGTCTGTCACGTCTCTTTAGATAGGAAAGATGAGCTGAGTAACTGGGACCATCCAACGACGACGGCCTGGGTTGTTTCTGAATGCTTGTTACACATTCAGACTTCAGAGTTTACATAACAACTATGAAAGACACACTTTGACTATAGACATTACAGTATTTGCTTTTCCAAGGAATACTTGAACGAAACGACCTGCGTTCTATTCAGGCAAATTCACCACAAGTCAATAAAACTGCAACACTTTGTTAAAAAAAAGAAAAGAAGGAGGTCATAAAGGAGAGGTTTAGGCAACAGAATAAGGAAGTAATAAATAGGAAAAAAAATACAAAAAGAAAAAGGCACATGTCTACACATCCCATGAAATTTCAAGGGAATCCAAATGAGGCAAGCGAGAAATATGTAATGATCACACAAAGAGAACACTGGAAAACAATCTGAAACTGAAGGATACATATGAAAACTGGTCGAAGAGGAGAATGTCGATTGGTTGGTTATATGGTCGACGGTTGCCGTGTTTGGAGACTTCCAAGCAACCCAACATAATTTCCCTAGATGAAAAACATACATTTTTATTAAGAGATGATTGGTTGATTATTTAGCAAGGTTCAAGATTGAAGATTCAAAATGCAACGTCTTTATTAGGCTCTAGACCAATAACAGCTGTATTTATAATCCCCTGAGCTACTGCCGTGTTCTGAGACTTCAAAACAGCTCAATATAATTTATCTGGATGAAAACTATCAGGTTTTTTTTTGTGTGTGGGAGGTAAAGAATTAAAACCAGTGAGAGGAACGGAGTGGTTACTGGAGCTAGGGAAACAAGCAACCACATAATCAGCGCTCCTCGCCTCCTCTCTCTCCCTAAATCACACACAATCTAACCATCTAACCAAAGCTCCGAAATGAACTATGCAAACACTGCTCACTCCGACTGGGGTCGGTCAAAGTAAAATCGTAAAACCAGGCAGGAATATTTGGTGACTCAAGACAGAAAGTCCCGTATGGGTCTTTCAGGCGGGCAAGGCCTGTCATAAACCACGGAATAAAACTGGTAAAACTAGTAACTCAGAGCTCGCCTCCAATCGATCGGCTTAATCTCTAGAGACTTTGATTAAACTTAATCAAAACACAGTGAAGAGGAACTGACTCATTTGTGGCCTTATTTACTTACAAACGCTACAGGCAAGTTTTGAGGCAACTTTATTAGATTTCATTTAATCAGTGTCCAATTTGGTTTTTCAAATCAATGTGCTGCCCGCGGTTCAATAAGTCACGTCACTTTAGGTAAAAAAAAAAAAATGCGGATCTTAACGGGTAATGTGTAAATAAACCTGAGAACAGGGTCACAATCTGCGAGAGACAATGAAACCTCAATAGGTTAAATTATCGAGGAATCTGATTGGCTAATGCGGTCTGTAACGATGGCTTCGATGATTTGTTAACACAGCTATTACTTTAAAGTTCATCAGGAGCACAGCTTCTTGATGACGAGCTGGATAAACCCTTGACTGAAGAGATTTCAATCTTTCCATTCCACTGATTGACACAGAACTTTAATTCGCGGGTTTTTTAATGAATATTTTGTCTTGCAAAGCAGACGTAATGTAGACATGACTCACTTGTAGCATCTCACACCTCTTAACCCGAAATCTGGTGATTCCAGAGCTTAAAGTCATTCCAATGCAAATCTGACGACTATGATGCAAAAGAACATTTCACAATGGCGTCGCAGCCACCAGCTTAGAGACTTTTTTTCACAAAATATTGCAGCAAGTTATACTTCAGCATCTAAAAACCGTACTGGAAGATCCCAAAAAGCGAATGAAAGTGGGACCATTCCGTGTCATATTTACACACCACAAAACTATGACTTTCGTCACAGAATCATGAAGAAATTGGTTGCCAAGTACAGCGAATGACAAAGAAAGCACCAGATTTTCCCTTCGATCCCAGGAGTCCAGCCACCCACTCTCACAATGGCAGCACAGATTGATGATTGAAATCTGCGGCCTAACAAATTTCCATCTTGAGAGATGAAAGTTGAAGGGGTGGACGAAAGGAAAGACAACCAGGATGGGGTGTAGGGCTAGGCAACCGGTATAATGTTTCTTTCGCACTGAGAAACAGTAGAGGACATCAGCTAAGAAAAGAAAAAAAACTAACACACACAAAAAGTCTCCCCGTTCTATGTTTCTACTCGTAATTCAGCCCCGACTGCCGCAAATTTCCTTTACTTCTCCGCCGCTACAGCGCTAGTAACCATACCCAAAAACTGCCATCTTGGACCAGATTGCTTCCTCTGCATAGGCATGCATGTGCGGTCAACCCCACCCCTCCTCCTCCCAGTCCCAGCTACTGGCGTAAATTTCCTTCTCCGCTTCTCTCAACATTGGTAACGGTACCCAATACTATCAGCATGGAGCAGTTTGCTTCTTCTGCTTTGGCATGTGCTTTGGCCAGACGACAGCGCGTACCCATTTCCTATCCCCTCCCCCCCCC
>JAWQUT010000060.1:1967167-1974667 GCA_033807755.1 Ellobium chinense
CCAACAAACTATCTCAAATTCGTGTAATACAAGGTTGAAACGGAGCACTACGTCAAGGGAGTCAAATAGCGGGTCGCGGGTTCGATTCCCACCACATGACTTTCTTTCCTTTCTTCATTTTCTCTCTGCATTTGTCTTTTTGAGCACTTCCCCCTTTATCCTATTTGACTCCCTATCTCAAATTCTTTCTCCGCCGCTACAACAGCACTAGTAAGGGTACCCAAAAAGCTGTCATCTTCGACCAATTTGCTTCCCCTGCATTGACATGTGCGGCCAGGCGACAGTCAAGTCTTCGCTTCTTCGTAATAGAAAATCAAATAAAGCACAGAAGCCCAGTGGTGATGAGTAGTTATGGGCGCCGCCTATGGTCGATATAAGCGAGAACATCACAACGGAAGAGCGACAATGACGAATCAACATCAAATGGCCAGTGAAGCGAAGAAGATGATAATGATTTTCTTAATGAAAAAATGAAACAAAAAAACAACAACACCGAACACATCCTTATCTTTGTTTCAAGTAGAATTATTCAGTTCACAAAGCATAAACATTGGGTTGATTTTCTGAGAAGATGATACAGAGATTGGTGTGATGTATTTTTGTGACAATGACAGGGCCGTAACTAGTGCCCCTACTACCCCCACTCCTCCTTGGCATGTGGAAGAGCGGAAGGCGAAGACCGGGACCCCCACAGAACGGAGAAGAAAAACGGGAAGAAGAGAAATAATAGGAAGAGAATATAGTAAGGACCCTAAAACGATGGTTTTGCGAAGGAGTTGGGTTTGGGAATGAGGTAGCTACGGCCTGCCGAAGACAGGCACACTGCTGAAAAACACAATAAAGGATAATAAAGGTAAAGAAGAAAGCAAGTAAACCCTGTTCTCTCCTTCCTTCTCTCGCTCTCTCTTTCTCTCTCTCTCTCTCCCTCTCTCTCTCCCCAAACACAAGCTCTTACTGTTAACGTGGCTAACAAGTCTGGCATTTCAAAGAAACCTTAAGAAGCTTAAGGTTTTATCTCTCCATTAAAATGGACGGGTGTTAGAAAATATCCCCTGTATTAGAGATAATGTGGTTATATCCTTGGTAAAGACGTGTCTCTTGCTCTATATTACATGTGCAATGAGGACTCAAAACAAACAGCCATAAGAATAACATGTTCAGGTGGATCAAGAGACCCCACAGTGTGGTGGACCCCTATGGGTACATCTTAGCCCTGAAAATCGCAGAGAAGCAACAAACAATCATCAAATCTGACTGTAATAACCGTTAATAAGACTGGATCATAGGCCGTTAAAAAAATAGGTGGCCACTCTAGACATGAGATAGACATCTAGGTGGACATTACAGAATCAAATCTGCCAGTGACGACCATTACTGAGGCTGAATCATAGGCCTCTAGAGACAGGCGGCCACTCTAGACATGACACAGACAACTAGAAGGCCATTACAGAACCAAATCTGCCACTGACCACCATTGTTGAGACTCAATCACAGGTCCTTAAAGATATGTTGCCAATTTAGACATGACATAGACATCCACGTGGCCATTGCAGACTTCGTACGCTGAAATTGTCGATATCTTTATGCTTGTCGGTGTTCTTTCCGTCATGGTATTTGTGATTTTAGTGGTATACTAACAACTACAGACCCTTAGCCAAAACTGATTAAATTCTGTTATTGTGTTTAGACAAAACCAGTTTTACTGGAAGGAACCAATCAGTGATGAGAATGCGCATACCAGCTTTTCCTTTAGCTCAATGAATGCTGCTAAAGTCTCAAATAGTACATAGTGGTAAAAATACTTTAAATCACTTCTCTCTATTCGTCAATATTGTTATCATTTGCCACCGTTGGCGGCGGATGGTGTTTGTCATTCATAGTAAAAAGTTTGTGACTACGAGACAAGCTGTATTTGCTGTTTGCCCGACATCAGTGATTTCCAGATTTGGCATGCACAATCTCTTATCATTTTGGCCACAAGCAAAAAAAAAAATACAACGCATTTTTCCTTTTTTTTTTTTATCTGAGTGGCTGAGAAATGATTCCCCCCATGGCGCCACTGGACAACCCCAAAGACTTGGGGCGATAGAAAAATCTCAGCCCTTCAGTTTTCAAGGCTGCGTTTGGCTATAGACAGGCCCATACATGATCAATCAATTAGATTGTTGGAGGCGAGAACGAGCACAAATCGGCTTCTGGCTGGCGACGGAAGGGAGGATTTGTGAAGCCGGGATAGACAAACACACGCGGTGAAAGAAGGAAACAGGAGCTCTGAAAAAGGACGGAAAGAAACGAGGACAGTGTGGAAACAAGATTGGAGAGGATGAAGAGATGAAAATGAAAGATGGGAGGTGGTGATGCTGGCTGGTGGGTGATAATGACTATGATGATGGCGAGGATGATGATGATGCTGGTGGTGGTGGTGGTGGTGGTGGTGGTGGAAATGGTGATGAAGGTAGTGATGACAGGTGTGCTAGACAAAAAGGGATATAATAATGGTGATAATAAGGCAAAGCATCAAATAAAAGAGGGCCAATTGCTGAACATCTAAGAGCTATCATGCTTGCTGAAAAATTCTGAGGATGATGTTCTCCACTGAAACACAGATGGAGAATATAGTATTCTAGGCTATTTAGTTTAAACTTTTCGAGTCAAACACAGCTTCACAAGAAATGTTAAAATCACATCTTTATTTCTGCATTAGTACTTTGACCTTATTTCAGTTTTCAGCGACCACATTGTAAAAACAGTCCCCACAATGACAACAGCTTATACCGGAAATTGTTCCGTCCAGCAACCTTATCAGTGATAAAACTATGTTCTGAACAGCAACCAATAAAACTATGTTCCACACAAAAATATTAAATCAGATAAAAATACATTCTGCCTAACAACCTTCCAGTGATATACTTTTTGTTCCGCTCAGTAACCTTACTGGTAATAAAACTGTGTTCTACACAGCAACCTTACCGGTCTTTAAACAGTGTTCCACACAGCAATCTTACCGGTGATAAAGCGTTGTTTCGCCCAGCGAAAAAACGGTGGTAAAACTGTGTTCCACTCAGCAACCTTACCAGTGATGAAACTATGTTCCACCTAGCGACCCTACTGAAAATAAAACTAAGCTCCCCACAGCAAACTTTTCGGTGGTAAAACTATTTCACTCAGCAACCTTACCAATAATAAAACTACAACCCTACTGATGATAAAACTACGTTCCACCAAGCAATCTTACCACTGTCTTTCATCCAGCAATCCTACTGGTGATAAAAATTGTGTTCTGCGTAGCAACCCTGTTGGTGCTAACACTACGTTCCGCCTTAACAACCTTAGCTGTGATAAAACTAACACACACAATAGCCAGGAAGGACACGAAATCAATGCAGCCTGGTGCACCATATATAAACAGAACCGGATTTCACTTATATATAAAATCGATACTCAGACTAGATCTACCTTTGGAATCCTCCCTCTGGGCGATTTCAAAAATAATACCAGCTGAAACATACGGTACGAAGTTCCCTCCATCTCTCGCTTTCTTCTCGCTTCTTGTCCCATGAGGTTAAAGATTAATATTTAATGAATCAATATCTTGTCTACGTCTGGAAATTCTTCAAATGGGAATTTGACGACAGACTCTCTCCTTCTTTTCTGGGCGTGCCTCCCTATCCTTTTCTCTCCCAGTTTGTATATACACTTCAAATCTACATTCTATGTCATGCAGTCAATCAAAATTAGGCTTATGTCGGTAAACAAGGAACTAGGAAATTAGTCTCTACAAGTGGCTGAGACCAACTGATATCGAATATTTGTTTGTTGCTGAGACTGAAATCACTTTTGAAAACACACACGCACAAACACACACACACACACACACACACACACACACACACACACACACATACACACACACACACACACACAAACATACACACACAAGATTGGTTTATGGGCAAATGTTTGGTAGATAAATCTGAGGTTTTGTCAGGCAGACTACTGGAGTTTTTAATTAGAAGGTCGTATATTATCCACATCAAAGTGAAAAAGATATAAAGGTGCTTTCAGATAAAACACCAGATTGAAATAAGTTTGGTAGCGAAACATTATTTCTCAGTCACGATTTTCTCAGAATTTTTTTCCCATTTCATGGGGGTGACCCACTGCCACTTCAAACATTACATCTCAGGTCAGAATAATACTTCTTTCACTTAATGACGGTACACACATTAATCTTTCATAATATACCAATAACTTGATGTAGTCCAAATCCGACTTAAGCCTCATTTTGCCTGGCTTTATATAATAGCTGATTTGTGAATTTCAAACATTATACTGGTTACATTCTGAAACTGCCTGCCTGCCTGCCTGCCTGCCTGCCTGCCTGCCTGCCAATAGCGTACCTTTCTGTCTGTCTGTTTGTCTGTCTGTCTGTCTGTCTGTGTTTCAAGGGGTATGACGAGATCCCCACTTGTCCTTCCTTAATACACTACTCCAACAGTTGCACACACAGGTTTCATTTTCATTTTCCTATCGTCGTCTAGATTAGTAATGTCTGAATCCACATCGCATACAAGATAGAGCCACAGCTATCAAAATTTGACGGCTGGGATTCCCCACTCTCCACTCGCCCACTCCCCTTTTTAAAAAAAAAACAACAGCAAGAAATGATTGAAATTCTTACGACGTCTATCATGTAACCTTGTAGATAGGTCTAAGTCTACTGTTACCAAGACTTTTATCTCTCTGCAAACAGGTGTATATACAGTATACCCCTTTCCTTACACACCTTCTCTCTTGCCCGTGAAGTGGTCTGCTTAAAGAGGTGGGGGTCTAGAAATTCTGAACATTTTGTAAAAAAAAAAGTTCAGGGCAATGTGGAGCAACAGCACCACCATCATCATCATCACCATCATCATCATCATGACTGATTGATTAAGAAACCTACTGAACAGGAAAATGCAGAGTGCATGCGAAGAGAAAGTGAGGCTAAATTATCATCATCATAGTGCTAAAAATCATCTTCATCATTATCGTCAGCAGCAGCAGCAGCAGCAACAACAACAACAACAACAACAACAACAACAACAACAACAACAACAACAACAACGCAGAATAATACGCTATCACTCGCCTACGGAATATAGGCCTGCTTGAGAAAAACCGAATGTTGCACCAATATCAAGTTTTAACCGTTGGTACGCGTGGTATGTTTTGGCTTCCACTATAACTCTTCCTATGAATTTCTTTTCAAATGTTTGGGTATCCAAGAAAAGGGGTAAGATGTTAAGGTATCCAGGAAGAAAGAGGAAAAACTTAACGCCAGCACTATTTCTCGATGCAGCACAAACAACGTGGCTTTCCTGACACTACCTTATTATGATCTTATTTTAACAACACACGACACGTCGTGTTTTGGGATAGACTGACTTTAGCCTTTATTCCCAACATGAGACAAATCTTAATGCCAGATGCACATTATGTTTCTTTGCCAACGTGATGGGCCGTTATATCCACAACAATGAAGTTTGGAAGGCGGGCGGTGGGGCNGGGGGTGGAAAGGGTGAGGGGAGAGGGAGGGGGAGGATCGCATACGACGGTGTGTTGTCATGAAAAGACTCAATTCTCATAACATTATTACGTTCTCACTGTCAGCGTGCTCTGATAATGAATTCAGATATTTGATTCTGTCATTAAAACTGGCCTAAACTTCTGAGCAAATTAATTAAAAAAAAAACAAACTGTACATGTTTCTGAAGCTGATTTATGAAAATCAACATTCTCTGCCAACATTGCCGATACAGTTTTAAGATTATCCAAACTTACTGCATTTATTTGCCAAGACCGGAACCGAAGAAACAGAACGAGAATACTAATTTAAATGGAATATAAAAGCACCTCTCCCGTATCGTACTCCCCACACTATGATAAGACCACAATAACCGCAGCTCCATCGACGACAAACCACCCCCCCACCCCACTCTAAATCCCCTCGCTCCCCCTCAATCCTCTCCCCATCCACTCCCAAACAAAGAAACAAATTAAAATTAAAAAAAACACCCTTAGGTAATATGGGTAAATGAAAGGGATGAAAATGCCTACCTTTAACAACAGTTTAAATACGGCTTGAATAACCTGAGGAAAGTGAGAATCACACGGTTTACAATAACTGACCGATGTCTAACTGCACGAAAGAATCACTCCAGGGCAAGAAATCTCTTCATACGAGAGACGTATCCGTACTGTTGCACGATCCCGTCCTATCTTCCACTTGTAAGCCCTGGGCAGTACATCTAACTCCGTCTGTGTGTTCTAAATTTCAGTCTTTATAATATATCTACACAGACTGTTGTATATCATTGCCCTAGATCATGCAGGCGTAACCGGACGCGTACCCAGAAATAGCTCTACGTATTATAACCAATGAGATGCTATCTATATGGGACACGCACAGCCTTTCTGTCAAGGTGCCTCTACCTTTACGGAAGAGTATCAATATCAATACGGAAAAGTCTACACGTAGTTTAATTGCTGCTAGAGTGGGGGATTTCTGCCAGACAAAAAAGTAGAGATAAGGAGTAATAGAGCCTTTTAAGCCCGCCATTCAGCATTCGTGTAAAATGACGAACAGTGCAAAAGCACAGAGATTGTTGGGGAACGACTGACGTAGCACAGAGAGGAAGAGGATGTTTTTTTCGCATCTGAACACGTTCCAAAGACATGAGGGACTCTTAAAATATTCCTTATTCAACGTACATGTAGAGTGAATGAAAAGTAGTATATTATGATGGTGAAAAGGACTAAAGATTATGAGGGAGGGAAAGCTCAACAGTGATAGCAAGGGAATTTGAATATGGAGAGTCTAGTAACTGGAGATAGTAGAGTAAAATAGTAGGAAGAAGGGCAAATGTGAATTATTAATGATCTTCTGGAAACGAACTTACACTCTATATTATTTTCGGCAGCAGAATAGGTGGGTTGAGTGGAAGGACAGCGGAGATGGCGCAAGGGTGAGTGCTAGGAAGATACAGACCCTATTCATTACTTCAATGTCCACATCAGCCACTTAAGTAGCTGCGGAATTGGCAAATCAAGACACAAAAAAAAGGGGGGGGGGTGGTGGTGGAGGGACAGGATATACAGTACTAGATTTATTCTTAAATCTCATGCCTATTCCTCTTTCTTTAACTTCCTCCACTCCCACCCCCCTTTTTTTCCCACCCACTGTCCATTGGTTTCAAGAAATATTTTTTGGCACCAGCACGATCAATCCGATCTCAGTCAGGACTCTTGTGTCTCTCTCTTCGTCGTCCCTAAGGATTCAGTATAAAACACTTGGCTGTAGTCGTGAGAATATTCCTACTATACGAATGGTATTTGAATTACAAATAAAAGTCTCGCGACTGGGCTATCTATGACTTCGACTCCTGACCACGTTTTCAAGTTTAGAAGGATAATATAGAAAGACAGAAAAGGCTTTGGAGAAGGGGGTATCAGAAAACT
>JAWQUT010000060.1:2001435-2011526 GCA_033807755.1 Ellobium chinense
AAAGGCAAAAAAAAAAAAAGGCGAGAGACAAATAACAAAAAAATCCATCACTCTCTTTCTTTTATTTCCTTTTTTTTTTTCGTGTGCATCAAACCAAGCAAAACAAGGTGAGGTTCGCCCCCTATAAAAAATGTATTTGTCAATGAAATATGAACGCAAAATGAGCAACACTATACCGTAATTATTCAACAGGAATAGCTAATCAGAGAGAGAGAGAGAGAGAGAGAGAGAGAGAGACAGAGAGAGAGAGAGAGAGGAGGGGAAAAAAGCGAAAGAGAGACAGACAGACAGAGGGAAGGGGAGAAAGAGAGACAGACACTGAGAGAAAGAGTGTGAGAAAAGAGAGAGAGAGGGGGACAGAGAGGGCGAGAGAGAAAGGGAGAGAGGGCGAGAGAGAAAGGGAGAAAGAGCGAGAGAGGGGGGAGGAAGAGAGACAGAAAGGAAGAAAAAGACGAGAAAGAGAAGAGTAGTGAAGAGAGACAGGCACAGAAACAGAGAGAGAGAGAGAGAGAGAGAGAGAGAGAGAGAGAGAGAGAGAGAGAGAGACTGAACGTGAGCAAAAAGGGCAGCTGACATTGAGTTCCCTTTCAGTGTATGCGCCAAGACCCTCAAAGGACCAGTGGCCGTATGCATTATCCTTACATTAATTAACTTACTGCGGTAACCACGGGAAACTCCCAAAACATTAGTAGTGTTTACTGTAGTTAACGCAATACATTAACTAACGTATGGATTGTGCATACGGCCACAGCTGTGGAAATGCTATCTTTATAAAGAACGTTAAGAGGGCAGAAATATTACAGTCATATTAGCACTGTCCTTCTGAGAATATATATCTATACGTTGGTCTCTTTCAGGCATTATAAAACGCAAAATTGCTTTTTCAAAAAGGCCATATTTTCCTAAAGTGACCTTTAGAAAATGTAAAGTATCGATTTACGTGAAACTTAAAAAGAAATTACCATAATTATTTCACGACATTTAAAAACCAACCCGAAGACATGAGAGAGCCAGCGAATTTAATAATACATCACAGGGCAAATAACGGCCTATGCACTAGATGGCATTAAAACAGTTGTATGTACATTCAAGCCTACAGCGCAAGCTGTCATTTGACAGACGAGAGCACAGGCACCTTTTGACCTCAGTTTATTATGCTGATCAAAGCCACCCAGAGCTGACATTTTACCCACCTCTAACTTCCTGCCTCTGCTGTCCTAGACCTTCGTCTAGTCATCGCCAATTGCCCGGGCTATGCCGGTTTGCTCCTGTTTATAATACAGCCAGCAGTTATTTATGAACGAAATTACCATTTAGATCTACTGTACATAAGGGTAAATTTCTAAAACCGCAGTTGTAGAAAACTTTATTTTAAACATGTTAGTACAGCGGCACTCTTTTAACACAAACACCGCTTAACACAAACCCCTACTTAGCACATTCCCATTCAACAATCCCAGTTGTTTGCTTTTTCTTGTGAAAATTACTCTGGGTGACACGAAACTTCTAGCAATTCCACTCTCAAAAGCTTGGTCCCAAGAATGGATATGCTATCAGAGTTAGACGTACTTATCAAAAGCAATGCATTTCCACGCTCAGTTTAATTTGTTCAACCAGTACGTTATAACCAAAGGCAAAATTGCACTGTCCACTGCAATCTAGCAGTAGTGCTGACTCAGAACAGAAGCCTCTGCAGAGATAATGGACACACTCCGCCAAATGTCATCAAGGATTGGGTGTTGGTGGATAAATGCCCAAATTGCATGATGGTCGTTAGTTCTAGAGGCCGGCCGAGGATGGGATTCCACGACAAGGGTAATGACTAGAACACGCCCATTGAGATTTGGGGCGAAGGCCGGAGGAAAAGGATCTGCTGCAAAAAAAATGTGTGTGTGGTTTTGAGGAAAGAATGGCGTGGGTGGGTGCAAGAGATGGCACAAAGGAGCAAGAAAAACAAAAACAAAGAGAAGAGGGAAAGAGCGTGTATGGATCTGGGTGAAAGTGATTAGAGGAAAGACGGGTGAGTGCGCGACTTTGCCCAGGAGCTTTTCTGTCACAAGAAATCTTGCCACTGCACGCTCACGAGTTTGTCAATATGCTTTTCCCAGAGATGGTTCCTCCAAATCACAATGCAACAAAAAATGAAGGAAAAAAAAGAAAGGAATCTGAGGTTCTGAATAATGGATGGGGTTGGATCTTTGCCGCTTGGTTTATGTTTTAGGGCATTTTCTCTTTCAGCTCAAGCCTAGTTTCGCCTTTTCATATTAGAGCTTGCACAGTTTACAGAAACTAATGATTCAAATTTTAGCCTACCACTCTTCACGCAGATATAGAAGAGACTTAGAATTCCCGGTCCTCTCACTACTAAGACCTTATCGTTGTCTTGTACATATAATGTCATTTTTATTTATGCGTAGATCTAAGTCTTAATGTCACTTTGCCAATATGTCACCATATGTTCAAACTTGGAAAAAAAAATATGCCACAGTCTCATCCTACATAAAGACAGTCATCTCAATAAAGTCGTGTGCCATAAAGCAGTCATTTCAATAAAGTCATGTACTCATCTCAACCAAAAGTAATCAGACCATTACAGCGGACGTACCATGACTGTAGAATGAAAACAAGATGGCCGTTGAATATGGCATGGCCTCATAGAGCTATATCCACAACGGAATTTTAATGCCTGAAGATAATTCGGGAGCTTTTCGAAAAAACAAAAATCACCATAAAGGAAAAGTGTTTCGTTCTTTTAACGAGGGTTGCCCATAGATCATGTCCATTCAATTCACCTTTACGAATCAGCCAGCAGGACAAGCAATTCCGTATTTGCCATGATCTAAGTGTGAGGCATAAACGTATGAATTACTAATTAATGCTTATAGTCACTGGTAAACAAGCGCTGTAATAGGAAAACAGAGTCACCAATTACACAAAAATAAAGTAAAAAAGCTAATAAAAAGTGAACCTCAGCAGGTGATTTCGGTGTAGCTTCAACGACTGACTGTGCGTATCCTAAATCAACATTCCTCTCTTTAAAGCTTTATTCGTTTACGAGCATCATGGACAGACCTCTGTCATTTAATTTCATGCACGTGCGCATGTTAATGAACACTGTCATGCAGGGTCTCTTCGATATCCTGAACTTAATTACCCCAATGCAATATCGTTCTTCTGCATGACATTAAAGACACCACTTGTAGCCACGACGAAAAGCAGGTGATGCACAACACATGGTGCCTACGATGTATAAATGGTTCAGACGTTGCAAAGGATACCAATTCGGTATTGTGTATGAGGAAAATCGTACATACTAAATTATTCATAACACTGCGCATATTATCTATGTGTCTCATCACAAGAAATATTATGTGTCTCCTAAAACTGAAGATATCGATAAAAAAACTAAAAATAATAACCCGCCTTATGTGAATTTTTCACTGCATTCTGTAATTTCTTCGCCGCGTTCTCGATGTCAAAATTTGAGCTCTTTTTTTTTTAATTTCAGAGAAAGATCTAGTGTCAAAACTGTCAAACCCTATTCAGGTAGCTCGGTACTGGGATCAAGTTCACACCAATATCCCCTGATAAGACCACATTTGGTACACAACGAAAGTTCCAGTCAAAATGGATTCCAACGAAAAAGTGAATAAACACAATGAGTTGAGAATTTCAAAGCTATAGCGTCCAAACGGCCAAAACATGAGTTATGCACATTTCCTTACATCAAAATAACTGCACTTTGCTGGAAGAAAGATGTAAAATTGCGCAAAGAGAATTTTCGAGTCCTGTGGAATGTTATGTGATACTCTCGCCTTTTTGATCAAACAAGCCCTGACATTTCTTGCAGGTTATCTCATACAAAGTTTAGGTTAAGGCCCTGTCGTTCTTAACCCCCTATATTATGTCTGGCATCCAGCTGAAAACATATATCTGGTGCAAAGAAGAAAATAATAATTCTGTTGTCTGGAAGGAAGCAAGGTTTAGGGATGAGGGTAGAGTCAGGGCTGGAAAATGGGTTGGGAATAAGGAAAATTATTTTGGGAATTAAAAGAAAGATTTGGGAAAGAAAAATAATCCCTTTATCAAATATTTTTTGTAAGTCGTTAGTTTACAAATCGATCCCTGTACCCTTAGGTCAGATGGGGAAATCTTTTCAAAAGACAAATGCGAAGCAGATAATTGTCATTCTTGTGTCACAGTTCGCCATGCGTTCACTGATTATTAATGCAAGCCGCAGACAGCAGAGATGAGGTTGCGAGTGCATGGCATGGGGGGACGGACACATGCAAAGAGCGATAGCCAGAGAAGAAAATTGAAGGACCTCGCGCGAAAATCCCCGAACACATTGAGGACGTCACGCACGTGGCGCTGCCATTCTCCAGAGATCTTTTGAGTGCCATGGAGGACAGCAGAGGGCCTACAGGGGATGGGGGAACTCTTGCTGGGGCCGAAGGAAGGGATCCTTATGCACGGGGAGCGGAAATGGAGGAGAACCCTTACAGGGGACAGACAGGAAGGGGAGTGCACCATTACGCGGTCAGACCGGAAGGGGGCGGGGCCTTGAGAACGTGAGCAAAGACGGGCGTCTGGATGTTAAGTGTGCACTCGAATATATTTGAATAAAGTCCAACAGTCTAGGCTATTTTCAAAATCATTTTTTTTTCTGTTGTTGTTTCCTATACTTTTTTTTGTCTTGACTCGGGGAAGGGGGAAAGTGCCTTTTATCTGCGTATGAGTGCATTGGAAATCTGGTTTATATACGGCAATACCAACAGTGTAACATTGTAAACGGGCTATGTGTCTAAATTTATCCATAAACCACTTTATTTACTTTATTTACACCATATGTAGTGCTGAAATTCAAACGATGAAAAGAAAAACTTAACCGAATTTCCGATTTTCAAGAAAAAAAAATTCTATATACTTTGACCTGAATCCTGGAGTGATTTAATTGTTAGAATCAAACAAATTCCTTCTTTGCAAGTGCGACCTGTTATTCGAATTTCTAGTAACTTCTGAAATTTTCTGAATGCGAACACGCCCAGTCCTTTATAGGAGACTGACACTGAGAGGCAAACAGGAAGTTGAGGAGGTAACCCATGCTACACTTGGGTGCCAGAGAGACCATGTTGATGAATAACTTCTCACTTCATCGATAGATGAATTAGCTTCCGTTGGTCAGCAGCATACAAGACTAGGCTCTCGAGTTCCTTATAAACTTGGGAGACACTAGGAACAAAAATGATTCTCGATATTTTGGAACCGTCTCGCTTTCACAATGACGACTGTGCCCTAACATTCGATCTCTGTATATAGGCATATTAGATAATGCTGAAATTCAAAACTGTAAACGTATCATGTGTTGGAATGAGAGAATAGCATGAAAGGGGTGTGATTTTCGTATTATTCTGCAGAAGCAAGAGAGGGGAATTTATTGTGGGGGATCCTTGTGTCACCTGAAAGGCCAGGTGAGTGAGTGAAAGACCACTTACACCGAAATCTATTATGATTGGGAACATAATCAAGAATGAAGTACCGTATACAGGAGAGAGAGGGAGAAAGAGAGAGAAGGAGAGAGAGAGAGAGAGAAAGAGAAAGAGACAGAGAGGACGAGAGATGGGAAAGAGAAAGAGAGAAAGAGAGAACAGGAGAGAAACTGAGAGAGGACGAGAGATGGGAAAAAAGAGAGAAAGAAAGACAGAGAAAGACAGAAACCCAGAGAATAAAAAGCATCAGTGTTAACAAGCAGCTGCAGTGAACAGCACACCCAGTGGCTTAATGGTTCCTAAAATCTCTTTGCCAACTTTTATGTTCTTTGATGCTCCAGAAAATGGAATTGCCGTGTTTTGCCCAAAACTGCATGACTGACCCTGATCTTCAAATGTGGCTGCTATGTTCTTTTACAATCCCCTTTCCTCCCCCCTCCCTCCCTACCACAAAACACATGACACAGCGTGGTTGTCAAAGTTCCAGACCGCAGCTTTGACGATCCTCGAGCTTTACTTACAAGTATTACGTTGGAAGGGGTGGAGGGGGGAGGGGAAGAGGAAGGGAAGGGGAGCCCGCTACTTAATTCAGGCTCATCTTGAAACTGGGCCATCTACCCCATGATCAGCGTAAATCTAAAATTGTACATCTGTCCTTTTGCTGTCTATATTTGGTTAAGTCTACAGCGATTGCGAACAGAGTTACGAGGTTTCGCAAGCCCACCGGTTCATCGACATGCCCGTTTTGGGGAAGCCCGGATGAGAGCAGTGAGATAACAGATGCGGCAAAGCACATAGAATAATGACTATAATTCTGGCAGGCGGACAACAGAAAGGTTGCAGAAAATAACGAACGTAATGGCAATGGCTGCGGTCCAGCTGAACACCTTCGATAGGCTTTACTGTACGTTATAGTCAGCGATTTCGTGAGAACTAGAGGGTGAGTGATGAGATCAATGAAAATGAAAATCAACCAGAACAAGTAAACGAGGAATAAATATTTCAGTTCCTCTGCAGAAGAAAAAAATAAATATTTACCAACTTATTTTAGACACAATCCAAATATGATGAAGTACAGAGAATTATTAAGAACTACTGAATCAAAAGCCTTGAAGAATGTATGTGCATTTAATAGGTTAGTAATGTCTCGTGTAAAACCACAGCTTGAAAATGTGTTCAGGACTTTTTTCGTTTTTGTTTTGCGCCTCTGTACGTTATGCTCGTCAAACCGCAACTGTTATGCTTTATCTACATCGTTTGCTCATATGTATGCTATGTACACCTGTTATTGTTATCGATATTGTTATTGTTATAGCTCTCCATAGGCCCTCTCGACTATCTGTTCGCACATCCGTCTGGCTGATCACCTAGAAAAGTCATAATGTAAACATCGAGCATGATCCATCCACTTACGGTTTCAAACGCCCTAATCGCAGCATGCATTACCACTTACCTCCTGTCCCATCCCGATGATCAAACATACACGCGCGCGCACATATCCACACAAACAAATGCATGCAAAACAAAGGAAGCTAGAACAAAGACCGAAAAAAACAAAACTATTCACACACACATGTGAACATATAATGGCAGAGGTCACCATTATTAAGCAATTCTGAGCTGACAAAAGCTGAATTGTAAACGCAATTATCGGAGACATTAGAGAAAGCCCCTTATCTCGGTGGCATTGACTTGGAGCCCTGCCTTTTCCCACAGGAATTTCGCGGCCAACGCGGTAAAACAGGAAACTGATCCATTTTCCGTGTTTTGGCCTTTGCTGGGGAAAGCTTTTGGGATAGCTCGGGATGTGTTCCGTCCATTTCAAGCTTAGTGGTGCGTTTACTCGGGCGACGTTGTTTTTGGCGATTCCAAAAGCTGTCTTAATTTTGAACGGAAATAGCGACAGGGGACGGGCTTGGCAAGAAGTAAACGCCTTTCCACCAAAGAGAAACAAAATATGCATGGTAATTGCTTTGTGGAGAAAGCAGCTCTGTAATGATCTAGAGCCAGTGTGTCCCTAGCCGACTCCCTATGCCAAAGTATAGCGTACAGCTGCTACTGACAACAGATGAAAAGCCTGCCCTCTTCACCAACTCGCTTGCAGCCATTAAAGAGCTTGAAACAGGTGTAAATGACGACACAAAAGAGATTATGTCACTTCTAAAAGACATGTTCCACAGAACAATCATACAATGGATGTCAACACACTGCGACGTCCAGGACAATGAAGAGACTGACAAACTAGCTTTTAAGGGAGGTAGTGAAAGTGTCCAACCATAGCTTACACAAAAGCAGTGAGCACTGGCAATAACTACATCCACCCAAATTTCTCTATGTACACACAGTCCAGAAAAGATCAGAGTCTAATCTTCAGACGCCCGTACTTGACACCCTATGCTCAAGATCTATCTACATTGTAAGAATTTAAAGCCAAGCCCACATTGTGTTTGCGGAACAACGGCGCAGACTCTCAAGCACCTTTTGCAAGAACGCATAGTCTTTGCTGCATGATCTAAGGAAAAAGCAATGGCCAACAGAGGCAACAAATGCCATTAATCTATGGGGGAGCCTTGTAGACCAGAGGAAAACGGCACAGTTCTGGTATCAATGCACGACCAGAAACACAGAAGAAGGAGCTGCTGGATCTAGTTGTACTCGGGGACCAAAAGAAGACGTAGCTGCCATCTAAAAAAATGACCCAGTCTAGTCTAGACTTGGCTGCATTGCCAATGACGGAATAAGTCACAAGATATAGTGTCAAAAGATATTCACATAGACAAAGGTACCGCGACTCTAGCAGGTGACCGAAGATAAAACAGCAGCAAGGGGTACGTGAGAAAGGCCCAAAATGCACAAATGAATGTACTTAGGTTGTGTGTGTATGTCCGCACGCATAGCAATCCGGCCGCAGAGAATGCAGATGGCATCTAAGATCTAAAAACATGAAACCAGCTGCAGTTTACTATACATTAAAGGTATGTATTGCTAACTTACCTACTGACGTCTAAACACAAATAAGGCAGTCCCTCGGAACCATAATCTGTTTATTGCTGGCTCATGGAGCTGTTTCGAGCGAAACTGGCGCTAACCGACCTTGCCGTTCAGAACAAAGTAACGCTATTTCAGTTTCAGTTTATTGTAGGCACTAGGCCAAAAACAGTAATTTAACATAGTATAATACACAAATATGATACATCAGGCACGCATCTTCATTCATGTCCTCCAGCTTCTTCCTTCAGCATCCTTCACGCACCCCCATTCATCTACTCTCTCTCTTTCGCTCTGCTCTGCCTAGCTCTTCTCATTCTCTCTCCCTCTTTCCCGCTCACATACTTTCACCCTCTCCCACAGAGGAGGAAAATTACACATTCCTCTTCAGTCAAGGAAACCGCAGTGACTCTAACTTAGGAAGTAGAGGAAAAAAAGTGTCGCGACTCTCGACCTTGAAAACCAAGTTGTCATGGCCTATGTCGAGGATCTAAAAATGACACACTTCCATAATAATATATTACAAAATTTGCAAAATGACAATGCCACTGTCTGGCACGCCCCATGAAATGTCAAACCCCTGGCATTTGGGCAGAAAAAAAAACAAAACTCACCGCTCACAGCTTTGGTGCATCAGCAGCCGACGCCCATGTTGCAAATATCTTTCCCAGTCTGGACTATCTATGACTCTTCCTGCTACTCATAACACTGAGTAAACAGTATAATACATGTCAACATTCCATCACAATACTGGCTTCAAAGACAACAGTCCAAGCTGTGTTCGGAATATATCAGGAATGTCAAGTTTATACAGACTATCGAAAAACTGCAGGTATGCAGAGTCAATGCGTAATGCCTAGTCTAGCGAGCATATTATATAAAATCCCTTTCAAGTATGACATCTTAACACCGTTTGTGTGCCTTGCCATATTCCTGTGTAGTTTCCCGTGTCATAAACGATATACCTGCACTTGATACCTGCACTTAATACTACTTTATTATACGACAATATTGATCTTACCTCAGGCTGCGTCCAAATCTAAACTGAAACGACTACGAGACTGTAGAACCTTATTTATATGCCTGCATGTTTATATATTTTCCTTTTCTCCCGTCATTTTTATTGTTTTAACACTGAGACTTATAGCAAAATGTGCTCTTGAACAATTTTCGTTATTACCATGGAATTGGTAAATTATAGCCAGTCATATTAGGACGTGTCACACTGATGTGTCAGGTGTGTTCTGTTATACATATAGATGCAAATATTTGAGATACTATTATCCCAAGTTCGAAACCTGTCCATTATCTTTTATTGTCGCTGTCTTTGTTGGTAAAGCTTCACAGAAGCATCTAGCATTCTATTCAGCTTTCTGTTCGATCCCGCAAACATCAGGATAATGGATTTGCTTGCCACCAATGCACAATTCATGAGCCAGGAGCCAGCCATGGTAATTTACTGCACGCTGAGGGAATTTCACGCTGAGCTGCGTATATTTTTGTATACTGAGAGGCTAATCTTTCACAATTATCGAGAACATCTTTGAGAGACCTTCTGGCCATTTGCATAATTCGCTTCCATAACATGGGCGGTGTAACTGGGAAAAAGAGGTA
>JAWQUT010000060.1:2020749-2037734 GCA_033807755.1 Ellobium chinense
GGGAGGGGGTGGGGGGGTGTGAGAGAAGGGGGTGTGAGCTATGGGTTAATCAGGATCCCTTCGTCCAAGATCTAGATGTCACTGAAATACAGCATGTGATTTCCTAGTGTGACGGCCTATGTATTAGCACGCGGTCAAATCCAGCCGAATGAAAGATTGGGGACCAAATCAGAATTCGAGATGACCTTGTTTGAAAGAGAATGATGCTAGCTAAATTGTTTTTCTACCAAATGAACCTTTACAGTGGTACACCCAGTAAGCTTTCATCACATACCAGTAACTTGATTTAGCCAATACCGACTTAAGCCTTATTTTAACTGGCTGCACGACATTATATGCTTCGATGTAGTCACAATGGGCTTATTACGTTCCTCTCACTAGTAGTAGTTAGTTGGGTAAGGCTGTGGTGGTTGATTACCCATGGTGAGTTAACACTAAGTGGGCTGGTATTAAAGAGAATTCCCATGCAGAATAGGTAGTCTTGCGAACAGAGACAGGATTAGAGCATATCAATGAGAAATACGAGCAATTTTAGGGAAGTAGGTCAGACAGACATAACGGGCTTTCTTAAATTGATCATTGGACGGACAGACAGACAGATGGACGGACGGACGGAAGAACCGACCATCGGATGGACGGAAAGACGAACGGACAGACAGAGAGACAGACGGACGGATAGTAAGATAGGCAGATACACAGGAAGACACACAGACACATGGATGGACGGACAGAAAGACAGACAGATAGATAGACGGACAGTCAGACTGACTGGTAAAACAGATAAACAGACCGATAGATAAAGATATAGAAGACGGACGAACAGGTGGACAGACGGAAAGCTAAAAGTGAAAGAAAATACAGAACAGGGATATTAACGGGCTCTAATGCCACTGTGGAGAGAGAGAGAGAGAGAGATAGAGAGAGAGAGAGAGAGAGAGAGAGAGAGAGAGAGAGGGGAGAGAGAGAGAGAGAGAAAGAGAGAGAGAGAGAAAGAGAAAGAGATAGAGAAAAAGAGAGAGAGAGAGAAAGAAAGAAAGAAAGAAAGAAAAAAAGAAAGAAAGAACGAGAGAAAGACATGAACGTGTATATGTGTACAAAGTGACACAGCAAGGACATACAGAGGGTTCCTTAGATACATTTCCTCACCGACACCACAGTTGTTTGGTTGCTTAGAGTAACACAATGTCATTAACATCCTGGTGAGGTAAATCCCAGTCATTAAATTAAAAAAAAAAAAAAGAAAAAATCAAAACCCACTTAATCTGATTTTTTTTCCGAATCTTCAGTATCTCTTAAACAACAAGTTTAACAAGTTTAACAAGTTTAACAAGTTTATTTGTAAATAAGCCCAGACCATATCTGGTATAAAGGCATACAACTGTTTTTAACAAATGACGGGACAGATGACAAAGTAATAATTAAGAAGCACACTGATAAAGCATATATAATGTCCACTTAATATCCTCATTTATATTTATCTAGTATTTTCTTAGTGTATATGGCCAGTGACTTAATACATTGCACTGATTGGTTATTGAAGAGTAATTTAGCTTTGAACATATTAGGTCTTGAGATAAATTTTTTGTCGACGTACTTCTTCCTTTCCAGATTAAATTTTGGACATTCGAATATGGCGTGAAATTCATCTCCAACAGCAGAGTTATTATAACAAAGAGTGCATTTACGCTCGTNAGACATATAGACAGACGGACGGTCAGACTGACTGGCAAAACAGACAAACAGACCGACAGATAAAGATATAGAAGACGGACGAACAGGTGGACAGACGGAAAGCTAAAAGTGAAAGAAATTAAAGAACAGAGATATTAGCGGGCTCTAATACCACTGTGAAGAGAGAGAGAGAGAGAGAGAGAGAGAGAGAGAGAGAGAGAGAGAGAGAGAGAGAGAGANGAGAGAGAGAGAGGGAGAGAAAGAGAGAGAGAGAGAGAGAGAGAGAGAAAGAGAAAGAGATAGAGAAAAAGAGAGAGAGAAAGAAAGAAAGAAAGAAAGAACGAGAGAAAGACATGAGCGTGTATATGTGTACAGAGTGACACAGCAAGGACATACAGAGGGTTCCTTAGATACATTTCCTTACCGACACCACTGTTGTCTGGTTGCTTAGAGTAACACAATGTCATTAACATCCTGGTGAGGTAAATCCCAGTCATTAAATTAAAAAAAAAAAAAAGAAAAAATCAAAACCCACTTAATCTGATTTTTTTTTCCGAATCTTAAGTATCTCTTAAACAGGATGTGAAACGTATTTCACAGGCCTAAGGTCTGTTATCCACAGATGAAAGCAAGCTACAGTCTTACCCATATAATGCCCTTAACTTCCTGGTGATGTAAATCCCAGTCGTTAAATTAAAAAAAAAAAACCCACTTAATTTGATAATATTTTTTTTCATCTTCAATATCTCTCAAACAGGATATAAAACGAATTTTTACACGCCTAAGGTTTGTTATCCACGGATGAAAGCAAGCTACTGTCTTACCCTGGCTGAACGACTGTGCGACGAATTTCAACCGTCGACTTTGTAATCCCTCTGGGATTAGCGTCCGATAAAGAGCAAAATAAAGCTCTTGCAAGCAGCTACGTAGATCAAAATCTTTTTTCACAGGAAATATTCTAAAATGGGTCCTGGTAAATACCTGAACTGGTGGTTTCGCTTCATAAACGTATTGAATTCTCGGGAGATGTGGGGTTGGGGGGTCGTAGAAAAAGTACGTACGCTCAATTTTCGAAGGGTTCCCTAGGGAATGAAAGGGGGGGGGGAAGAGAAGGGAGGGGTAGGACCTCTCCCCACCCCCTGCATGATTTTCGTACTTCGATGTCCTCTCCCACCCTCGCCCCCTCCCCCATAACTGTATGCTTTTGGCGTAATTTACACCCAACCCCATTTATACTTTTCATACATGCAGTGTAACACCCTTTTACTCCAACCCCAACCCCCCTCTTTCCCCCCAAACCATCCTGTCTCCCTTTATGTGCATCCCAAATCTTGATGACAACCCGTCTCCCTCATAACTTTCAAAGCTTGCTTATTTGCCTCTTACGATGCGAGTAAATACCCCTCCCATTCCTAGGCTTACACCACACTTGTAAACTTTTTGGACGACCCCTAGCCCTAGTCCGGTGACCAAACTGCCCACAGACCCCAACACAATGGTTCCGCAGGTGGAATGACCTCTGCTTTTTGTGAAGCCTCGATCCCAGAGATTAGCAACCATAATGAAGACGGTGGTGGCGTTCTAGTGGCTGCGCACTCAAGGATGTATTGTGGTCACTAGAAGTGCGAATGGCCATTCGTGGTTGGCCTAGGGTGACAATAGCGGACATGGCTGACTGCACCATGCAAGCAACATGAGCTGGGGCTAGTGCTAGTACTAGGGTTCATAATTACCATGCCCACGACTCCGGAAGTGTACATGGTTTAGTGTGCACTACAAATTGGGTGGGGGGGGAGTAAAGAAGGAGGAGGAGAGGTTGTCATTCTGGAAACAAATAAACAAAGAAGCAAACACAAAAAAAATGTTCTCACTATTTTCCAGACAGGTCCGTGGCTACATTGTCCGATAATAAATATTAAATATTATATCCCTTTGNTTCTCCCCCATTCTTTGAGAGGGACCTAAACCTCACTCTTCCCCTTATTGTTTTATTTGTAGGGGCTGCGGGAATGCTGGTTACGCCCTGTATCCAGCAAGTTCATCTCAACAGTAATAAGCACTATACTATTGAAGTCGATTAAATTTTAAGCCTTTGGGAGAGTGAGATTTTTTTTTTCTTTTTTTTTTTGGGGGGGGGGGGGNGGGGGGGGGGGGGGGGGGGGGAGGAAGGGATGAGAGTGAGTGAGATGGGGAGGCGACTGGGTGATCTTCTCATTCTCATGCCTTTCCAGATTATCAGAAAGTAGACCATGTTCGGAACCCTTACAGAGGGTAGGAAGGAGGAAGAAAGGAGGGCACTTACGGTTCAAGAAGGTACTGAGAAAAAAAAAAAGCTGTACGGTTACATAGCTAAGGTTTAGCTGAGAAATACATCTTACATTTCCTGTACGACTCGAAAAAAGCCTCAAAAACATAATATTTAAATATTGGCAGCTTCTGTCAAGGTCCACTGATAATATATTTTATTTAAGAAGTCTAATGCTTTAATGTGTATGGTAAAGTGAAGCTCAGAGAGTAGGCTACCACTATGTCATGCGCATCTATGGTTGAAAGGATGCCTGGGCTACGTTTGTTTGGTCCCTGCAGTGTCGCAAAAGGGACTGTCCGTGTAAACTTTGGGCGGTCCTTAGCAAAGGATACGTTTTTGGTTGGTGTGCGCCAGTCACAGTGAGGAAGGGTTCACACCTTCACACCTACTAGAGATTTGTTAGAAATGTGTCGTGTTCTGATAAAACCGGAATAGAAAGCTCGGCAACATGGTGGCAACCATCTATGGTTTTTAAATTTGTTAGTGGAACGTTTTATCAAAGCCTTGTATCGGAACAGTATGATGAAAGAATCAACTGTGCTAATGAACGAGGCAAAGATATGAATATAGCAAACACCACTCGCAAGTCAGTGCATTATTTTCTGTCTCTAAAGCATTAATCGCAGCCATTTTGACTTGCTTAGAGACTGATACTTCCTTTGCTAAGGAAGGGGTGTGGCTTCCCATTTTATCAAATTGCGGGACCAAACAAACTCAGCTGTGGGTAAAAAAGGTTATGACAGTAATTCAAATACGCCCAGAACCAAAGGCGTAGAGATTCACAATAACCTAGCAAGAACGTTGCTACAGAACTTTTTTAAAACAGAGTGACGAAGCAGATCTAAAATCTGGGCCACCCTTAGTTAAATGCTTCCCTATTGAAAACTCCAATACAAGTAAGTTATGAGAAGGAACCACATAAAATATTAAGTTCATCGCCATTTAAACGGTCCGCCTTGACATTCGTCTTAAACCAGGTCACTTTCAGTTACATGTACGTTCAAGGTCGCTACCTGGCCCAGTGAAGGACGCTTTTAAAGGCTTCACACACCTACACACTGAAACCGAATCTATTAAATAACATCGAGTCGCCACGCATCTAAAAGAATATCTTTTGAATCATGTTCAAAGAGTTTACGTACAGGGACTGGTGCTGGCTGGAAAATGTCGGTAGTTATCCTTTTAGACAGTCACCTTGGTTTTGGACTGTTATTTTGTGTGACCTCAAAACATGAACCCTTACACGATTCGTTTCTTTGATATCGGCTTTCGAATCCACGAATTCTAAGCCTCGGATAAAGGGGTGAGGAAGAAATTCGAAGCCTATCTCAGGCAAGTGTAGAAAGTGCCGTGAGAGAGCATAGTAAGTTCTCCAGTTAATTACAAAACGTACAGAAAAGACTTCATCACAAAAAATGAGCGCAAGGTGCATTCAGTAAGACATTAGCATAGCATCCTTCCAGCTCTGCTGAAGTCAGCAAGATAGGTTGGATGAATTGAAGTCGACAGAAACTGGAAGGCAGCGTGGCTGTGTGGCTTGTGAATTGTATTCAGAAACTGAAGACTAGCGGACTGGGCGGTTTACGTTGTAGTGTCCGTGGGAAAGACACTTCACTTCCTCACCCGACTCAGGTGTAAATGAGTACCTGACTTTAGAACTGGGTGTACCAGGGCACCGCTGGAGACCAGATATGACTTAGTTATGTATTTCATTTGTGATATATGTTTACATGCATGATCTGCATTGATCTATGTGTTTGCATTATGAATGAGAAGTATAACATTGTAAATCAGTTTCCTTACAAAGTATATAAAATTCGAAGTTTCATTTTCAATTACGAATCTTATTATTACAATACTCGGACTCAGCAAGGTATTGTGATTGGAAAGGGACAAACTTAACACTGGACTCGCCTTGACATCTTTCAGGCTCTTTCAGGTTCCAGGATTTACTTCAGTCCACACATTATAATCTGCGGTTCAGTCTCAAGTGTTTAACTGACGCCGAAAGAACTGAACAAATACTGGGCTTGTCCTTGTGGTAGCTGAGTAGATAGGTTGTGGGCTGGTGTGTGTGACCTGGAATTCAGAGAGGGAGATGGGGTATAATGACAATGTTGACATAGAGTGGGGACCGTCCGTTTGAGATTGAAAAGGGTCAAGGAGAATTCGGCACATTTCAGTTTAGAGGAGTTAACTTTCGACATATATGCCAGGAGAAAGAAAGTAGGTCAGACTAGTTTGGGGTCAGCTTGTATATATGTATACACACACACACACACACACACACACACACACACACAAGTGCTGTATATTTTTCTAACATCAGACGATAGAAGATCTTATCTGTTATTCCTGTCAAACAAACTGTCGTATGTCCGGTTCGTCGTTTATAATTTTTAACACATCTTGATTATGACAACATTTTAGACAAAGTTCCAATCTATTACATAAAAACACAATTTTCACATAGTACTTAAGTAGATTTAAACGAAATAAAAATTGTCTACTAAGATGTTGAGACTGAGATAAATCTCCTCTTACAACACTTTATAATTCGCAGAATAGACTTTTCAATATCGTTTGCTGTGGCTTTATTCAGAACCAATNTTATAATTTTTTAACACATCTTGATTATGACAACATTTTAGACAAAGTTCCAATCTATTACATAGAAACTCACAATTTTCACATAGTACTTAAGTAGATTTAAACGAAATAAAAATTGTCTACTAAGATGTTGAGACTGAGATAAATCTCCTCTTACAACACTTTATAATTCGCAGAATAGACTTTTCAATATCGTTTGCTGTGGCTTTATTCAGAACCAATCCCGCTATAACTTACTGTTTGTAGAAATTTTACAGAGCAGTCTCAAATGTTGCTTGAGTATTGAGATACTCAAAGTTTAACAAGAAATGCGTTTTTTAGTTTCGAAACACTGATAAGATTTCACAATTATTCTCTTGTGCAGGGGGATAAAAACACTGGGTTGTCAGGCGAGGAAAGCAAGAACAGCGGCAAGAAGACACCATTAACAACAACGGCGCCAGCGCTGCCAACGATAAATGCAGCTTCAAACTAATGCTGAGCGAGCGACATAGTCGAATAGTTATGGCATTAGACTCAAGATATAGAATTCGTGGGTTTGACTCCCGACCACAGAGACTCCCGACCACAGAACAGTGGCAACTAGAACAGTACAACAGCAACAATAACAATGCCAGGGCTGCCAACAAAAAATTTGCAGCTTCAAGGGCGGAGCAGCGTGGCCGAATGGTTACGGCACTGGACTCAAGATCTAAAGCTCGTGGGTTCAATTCCCGACCATGGTCAAGTTGTAAGTGCTTTGGAAGAGCATTTTATTCCCATTTTCCACAGCCCATTCATCTGTAAAATGGGTACCCAGCTATAGGCAGTGGAGGATGTTGTCAGAATGCGATTAATCAGCGCCTATGAATAGCAGTGGCACTGTATGCCAAGAGTGATCACCTGCTGGGATAATAATATTGTAAAGTCGCGTGAGCGGCCATTAGTCTGGATATGAGACTTATAAACCACATTATTATTATTATTATCATTATTACTATTATTATATGTACATGCAACACACAACATGTGTAGTTGAAACAAATGTAACAGCATAATATACAACAGTAACATCGCCAGCGCTAGATATAGATCTACGAACGATAATTAAAATTTCATATCGTATGAATTACAGCTGACTAGCGGAGACATCTGAATCAGCCTCAACATGCATCATGAAATTGATCGTCACAAGTGATAAAGTACTCCCCAGGCGAGGAGGGCGAGAAATGTTGAACGCAAAATTCAAAAGCATTTGAAAAAAAAAAGTGATGACGGGTGAGAAATGTTGCCAAAACAAACCAAAACAAAACAACATTAAAAGCATTTTGAAAACGAGATGAAACCCGTTTCAACATTTCGAAGTAAGGTTTTGATATCGACGTGAAGTTTTCACCCTGAGGGGATACATCATCGATCTTCAGACTCTTGAAAATGGCACACAATCGGATGCAATGGGCATTTCAGAGCGCTCTTGCGAAAACATTTTGAGATATGGAGTGGCTGTTATAAAAATTTTCAGTTTTGTTGGAGGATGTCTGAGGGCTCTTCAGAATGAATGAGAGAGGTCGTCTAAAATGTTACAGATTATTGGAGTATAGTCCAGCCGAGGAGCCACGATCACTGGAAATCTTGTCAAGAACATCTTGAAACAAGGACTCTGGTAATTTATGCTATGATCCGGTATAAAAGGTATCACAAGTTCTGTAAATTTAATGGTAGACCTTGAATAGGTCGTTAGTAGTTACTATAAACGCTCCGTGTTACTGCAGGCAACAATAACAATAACAATAACTTTATTAGCTCAGATTATAGATAGTATCAAACGATACAGATAAAGCATAGCAATTAGAATATGACGACATAACATACAGAGGCGCAAAACACACACACACAAATAAAATAAAATAAACCAGAGGACACGCACACACTTTTAGGCTATTATTTTACACGAGACACTATTATCTTAATAAATGCACATAAATTCTTCAACCTTTTTGCTCCAGTAGTTCCTTACAATTCTCTATTTTTCAAACGCAGTATAGACAAGCTATAATCGTGCTGACGCGGTGTAAAACCATAACTCGAATAAACAAAAACATCCTTATTGTTGCATTAAAGAAGTAATATAACATTTAGCAGTATGAGAGTAAATTTATAAAAATCCCGAATTTATTATTAACCTCTTCGCAAAGTCGTCATTTTTTAAGCACTAAGGGAAAAATCCCAGAAATTTCCCATCTAATGCTGCCCCTTACCCTAAACCAAGCACTCCGTGACAGAGTCCTAGGATATTGTCGGTAAAGGGAAGGACGCACATGTACGTCATGAGTGACGAATGGGCTGAGCGACTAATTTCATTTTGCGTTAATTAGCAAGGTACAGTGGAATCTCAATAATAAGTCTGTCCTTGGTACATGAGTAAAGAATATACAGTATATATATTTTTTCCTATTGAGAAGTACTTAATATCAGGGTTCCGCTGACAGAATAAAAATGTTAGTGCTTATGAATTTCAAGCTTAACAACGAATCGTAGTTACTGAGTATTTAATATCGATATTTCACTGTATATTGGTGTGCTGTTACTCCAGTTTGATATTGTAGTATGCGGCGAGGAGACAGCTCTCCTACATTGTTAATTTAGGGTATAGAACATAAAGTTACGACATTACTCGTCAAATAAGGTATACACATTTATTACAAGACGTCTAAGTCACTCACAGTGAACTCAGTTCAGATGAATCCTATCAACAAGGATCTGCATGTGTGCATGCATATTTTATATCATTGGCTACAGCGCCGGTCATTGGCAGGACTCGTGCACCATTCCAGAAGTTACGCTATTTCTATAAAAAGGAAAGGAACTCGGACGTCTACCGTGGTCCCTGGACGTTCTATGCTTGGGCTAGTGTGACCCTTGCAGTGTCGACCCGACCCACGCCACTATCCTAACTACACTACTGATCGTAACTCTACTGCAATATCGATATGAAACAAACCGTCCATTTGTGACAGAAAAGGACGGTATATCCAACTATTGAAAAAGGGAATAAAAGGTTGAAACTTTAAAGTATCGGCAAAGAACGGTAACCAAAAGCTCTTCCTTCCATAGCTTTAATAAGCACGTGATTGACACTGAATGTCTGACCACTATTATAGATATTCCACAATCATATTAACTGATTTAATAACTGTAGTGGTGCCTGGTTAGCTGATTGATCGAGAGGGGGTTTACTCATTATCTGATTATATATAATTTCCTAAATTGACTAATTAAAAGAATTCTTGACCGATAACCGTTTGCTTGCTTGCCTTGATAGCGAATTTCTGATAATCAAATTCTTTTCCCGGCTTAAATCTTCGCCAGCACTGTAATGTGTGCTCTTCTCATATACTACAAAATGGTATATTAATAAACAGAATATATATATTACAGGATGATGTGAATACTGCACTTGGTTAGTAATCAGCAAAGAGAATACCAGTCACTCAGCAAAAGTTAAAAGTTATTGGAAAAAAGAGTTTGATACTTCCCGTCAACATAAACTCCACCCATCGCTACACTACTGATGGTGCTAGGACAGCCGAAACATCAAATATTAGTGGCTATCATACATCTCACAAGATGATGTGAATCTTGCACTTTGTTATTAGACAGCAAAGGGAGTAAAAGACAGTCAGCAAGAATTAAACGTATTTAAAAAAAAAATTTGATTTCGATGCTTCCGGTCAACATAATTCCGCCATCGTGACACTGCTGATAGTGTTACAACAGCCAAAGCATCTCTACGTGTCATTTTTCGGCATACATCTAACCTTTTGTCCAAAAAAGTAGGTCAAGGTCATCAGGTCAAGGTTATGAGAGTCAACCAGATCTCTTGTAAAATGATTGTGTACGCTCACTCAGGCCGTTATGGTCACTGATATATTTGCCGAGTCACAGATTGTAACTGGAATCTATCCCCGAGAGGAAAGGGCGAATCCAAGAGTGAAATCTGACTTCCCAGGGTTGTATTGGGAATTTATGGCTTGTTGAACAGATTATTTCACTAGTCAAAGTCAATAACAGCTTTGCGATGGCGAGATTGTGAGAGAGCGGTGTGGGAGATGGTAGCATCGTGAAAGTGCGTGTCTAAACGCGTTATTATCAGTCCCCTGACACTGATTTGTAGAGATTCGGTGGCGCTTGCTCGTCCATAACATGACAGAAGATTTGTGTTCTAACTTTTATTTGGATGTGTGAGAGATACCAAAAGTAGGACATGACAGATAAAATTGAACGATCCAAGGAGAGCTGAGTTTTAAAAAAAAAGATGAGGGAAGGAAGGGAAGTGATGGGTGGACACGTTAAAAAATGTGTACATCAACAATGCTGTGGCAGTCCCTGTATTTTCTGAGGATGCAGGAAGTGGCGTTGGACCAACACAGGTTGTTAAGTCCATGAGAAAATAATATGGAGGCTCATGCAACAGTAACAAATTAGAATATCATTGGACGAGTGTCTGTCAGTGGCATACTTAATAAATACAAATGAATGTAACTGATATTTTAATAAAACTGTTACTTCAAAGAGGTGGCCATATATAGTAAACTACGTCTTCAAAATAATGTAGAGTCTGTTTCTTTTGCACATACATATTTTTCTATTGGGGAGGGGGGGCATGATGGCAGAAAATGCGTAGTAAATTAAAAAAAATAAACTTCTACTTGAAATAAAATCGAAAGAAAGAAGAACTAAAGTATTGTTGGAAAGCAAATTAAAAAAAAAAGCAGAGGGATATCTTAAGAGGGTGAAGAGGAAGAGATGACAAGATAGTGGGGAAAAGACAAAAGGATACTTGTGTCTCCTATCTCCTATGTCAACGTCATATTTTATTCAGAGAAGACAGGCCAACTTTCAGTTTCTCTCTCTTCTCTTAAGACATTTGTCTCTATCCGCAAAGAGATGTTCATGAGCTAATTATAATTTCCTGAACTGACTGATTGAAAGAATTCTTGGTCAATGGTTGTTTCCTTGTTTGCCTTGATTGAGTTTTTTAGCAGATTCGTTCCCGTCATAAATCTTCTCTAGCCCAGTAATGTGAACTCTGCTCATATACCACAAAGTGATATGTTAATAATTTATGATACATCTTACAGGATTATATGAATACTGCATTTCGTTATTAAACAGCAAAGAGAGTAACAGACACTCCGCAGAAGTTAAAAAGTATTGAAAAAAAAAAAGTTTGATACTTCTGGTCAACATAAACTCCGTCCATTGTGATAATATTGATGGTGTTACGACAGCAAAAACACCAAAAATTAGTAAATGTGATACATCTTGCAGGATGACACAAATATTGCAAATTTTTGTTGTTAAATAGCAAAGGGAGTAAATGAAACTCAGCAAGAGTTAAAAATATTTTGATAAAAAAAATATAATTTGATGCTTTCGGTCAACATGAACATCACCCATCGTGACACTGCTGATGGTGCTACACTGCTGATGGTGCTACACTGCTGGTGGTGCTACAAAAACAGCCAAAACATCTTCACTTGTCATTTTTCAGCATACATCTGACCCTTTCTTCAATAAAGTAGGTCAAGGTCATTAGGTCAAGGTTACGAGATTTTGCTAGATCTCGTGCATAACGATTGTATGATGGCATAAACTGCGTAGTGAATTTTAAAAAAAGGCATTCCATTTGAAATAAAACCGAAAGAAAGAATAACTGAAGTACTGGAAAGCAAATTTTAAAAAAAAGCAGATAAGGTTAAGAGGGTGGAGAGGAAGAGATGGTAAGATAGTCGGAAAACACAAACGGATACTTATGTCTCTATCTCCTATGTCAACGTCATATTTTATTCAGAGAAGACAGGCCAGCTTTCAGTTTCTCTCGTTTCTCTCAAGACACTTGTCTCTATCCGCATAGAGATGTTTGCATCGAGAACTAGGTGCTACAGTGTTTAACAGGAAGGAAGTTTCATGGGGGGTTGCTTATGGAAATTTAGAGAACAATTTAATGACATTATGAGTTCAGTGTTATTCGTATGGTTATTCACATTATTATTATGCGTAATTATTATATTAAAATTGTCGATCTCATTTTAAATCAACCTGACACAAAGTTGCTGATGGTCAAAGTGTTTATCGGACGACTGTCTAGGCTTGTGCCAGACTTTGTATTAATTTATTGTCATTTTTCGCAGACAACGCACACAGCCAGCTAGGAATTTTGACAGTTATTATACTTAGACACGGTATAATGCTAGACATGTTATGATGCATATCAAACAGTATCAATCGGCGGCAAAACCACACAACAAGGTATTATGAGATGTTGGCTGATTCCTAATCCCTTTCGTCTTCTTCTCCTCTTCTTTTTCTTCTGCCTCTTGTATGCTGGCAGTTCTGAGCTAAGCTCTGAGCACAAAGTCAACCCGCATGATACAATCACTCGTTTTGTCTCCTTAAGTAAAATTTTGCTAAGACCAATATACTGGAATTAAAAAGAGGACAATTATCTCATTATAACTTTTCATCGTTAGTAGGTGGTATATAAAATTTTGACTGCGCAGCAGCTAAGTACATATATAAAGGTGTGAAATAAGGATATATGTGTATTCATATTTACATTTCAGAGTAATGTTTTGATAGGACACATTCTTAAACTTTTATCTGGTGGCCCACAGAAAACTATTTCTGCACCACTTTTTCCCTACAGACTGAACAATTAGAGAATAGTCAGTTTAGTCACAACTGCCTTAATCTACATAATTTTAGAGCCGATCGCTACTTGTCAAACAGAGGAAGTTTGCTTGTTTAAAAGTTGATAAGGAATTATATTTATGTGCTTTATCGAAGCTACTTCTAGCTTAGAGGTAAGAATTCCACAACTTCACTTGTGTTAGAAAGTGTGAAAATCCACTGGTAAGATTTTAAGACCAACATTGCCCCCTACCAGGTATTAATTCAAAGGACCTGGTCAACAAAGCCACGTGTTTCGCTTTCACTGTATGTGAGGTGAAATCACTTAAATTAGGACAGATAACGACTTGGCAAGCCAGCGTAGTTTAAGTCGCAACTGAAATGTAGATTAGATGGGGACTTCGTACTTGCTGTAGGAGGCCAGTAAACTAAAAGACCATGAGGAGACCTCTCAACAGGGGCGTAGCGTAATGGTAGTCAAATAGTCAATGACTACCGCTTGGAAAAAGAATGCTTCACACAGTTCTTAAAAAGAACAGATGACTACCACAGTAGTATTGAAATAAGAACTGCCAGCTCTCATCGCCCTTTATGAATTAGAAGTTTAATAGTAGACTAAGAAAAACAGACCTGCGCAAGCCACTCGAAATGTTTGACTATAAAGGTCAACCCCTCGAGCCGCGCTTCGTGTACTCTACTATGTCAAAAGAATGACACTTGCACCCTGATTGAGCCCCAAGCGCAACCCAGCTGCTTATCCAGTCTAGTAGTCATTTTGGATTTTGACTAGGTACGTGAACTCGCTTGCAGTTCCTCTTCTACTGTATTAGGCGCAAAAATCAGCATTTGCACCCAGACTCAGCCCCAGTTGTGCCCGCCAGCAATGTTAAAATTTCCATGCCTGTAGGCAAAAATCTAAATGACTACGGAACACAGAAAAGGAAATGAAAAACGTCAGATGAGTGATTTCCCCTCGATCCATTCGCCTACTTCGAATGGGGTGAGGCGTGTCATTGTAAGCTAAGACTTCAGTGTTGTCTCGGTGCTTCTAACAGAGGCTAGATCGTGATTTAGATCAAGTGTAGCTCTAGATTTAGATCTAGTATATGTCTAGACCCCACATACTTTGAAATGTAGTGTTTTCGACGGCATGCACTTAGTCAAGCCCCCTAGTAAACGTGGCTAATAACTGTTTCGGAAGCAGCCAACGTTTGCCTGCGCTGAGCACTCGATTAACATCTTATAACGACTAAAAGACTCCACATGTTCAACTATGAGCCAAACACGAACAAGAGACGTAATGTTATTTATGCGAGCAAAGTTGATCGAAAAAGTGTCATTAAAGTTCTCTTTACCTTTTATGACACCATCCTTGATCATTTTACCACGCGAAGGAAAAAGGCATCAATCATATCTACAAAGAGTCGCTGAATTTTATTGTTGTTGTTGTTGTTGATGTTATTGTTGTTGCTGTCCAGCTTTAGGTAGTAGAGCAAATCTTGCTCTATAATATAATGTTTCTCTGTTTCAAGCATGCTACCCTACCTCCCCTTAATGTAAATGTAGAGTGACCCTGTGACCCTAATCAATGTGCAAATTTGACTACCAGGTTTTAACCCCCGCGCTACGCCCCTGCCTCTCAATTAAGTAAATTTTGATGAACTTACAGAGAGCTGATGAAATTTTGGGCCTGCTTCGAAATATGCCTTTCGGATAACATCGACGATATTAATAATAATTATTATTTTCCTGATTGTCTCTTCATATTTCTTTCTTTATTTACTTATTATAAGTATATCTTTTCAAGGATCTGTCCATTTGGTTTGTTGTCTGTCCATTTGTCTGTTATATGCATGTCCAGTGGGGTAGCTATATATTCATATTTTGTTACACTGGAAATAAAGTTGTGAAACTGAAACTTAATAAATAATTATAATAAAAATAACACCAGTAATAACTTGTAATTATATAAGTAACTATACCAATAACCCATTTCAAACGTCATTAAATCGGTCTCTAAACTTCCCCACGCAACCCCATAAAACGTGCTCCCATTCACATTTTTGTACATACATTTTTGCGGAAAGAGGAAAATGTCTCATGTGTCGCGTTTGCATATGATATGAAAATGACATTTGTTAGTAATAACATTAGCATATCTGTCGTTTCTTCCGAAAAAATCCTAAGAAGCTTAATTCCGGTATTTCACACGTTAATATCCTAACGGACTCTTCCCAGACGTAATGGACATGTTGATACGTCCGTCCATCACTCCCTCAGTAAGATTAAAAAGGCTGATCAACCTCTCTCGCTCTTTCTCTCCCTCTCCGAAGTACAAAACCTTACTACGGAGAGGCGTCCATGTTTCATTATTATATGTGTCCACAGATCATCACATGGGAGTATAATGAAAAAAAAAAACAACAACAATCTCAGCGGGATCTACTATAGTGTCTCTTTAATCAAAGAGCATTTCTACAAAAGTATCATAAACATTAACTCATTACTGAAAACTTTCAATGATTGGAGATTGCGCAGCGATGGATTGAGGTGGCGAGTGCTGGCCGAAGCAATAATAATATTTTAGAGCTTGTGTATGTTTTTATTCCTAAAAACACTCTTGAGTTTACCATTTCCTCACTAAGTGGACAACACTTTCGATCGTGCATTTACATGGTTTAATCTAAAAATATTTCAGCGAAATATCGCAACGACGACTTGTTTGTTGTTTTTTTTTTGGTAGGCCTCTCAAATCAAGAGGCAATATCATTAGAGCAAACATCCTATTTTTTTTTTATTAATTTCAAAAACCAATTCTCTAGAAACGTTTCAAGCATGAACCTGTTTTCACTGATGATACTGCAAGATCAGGGGGGCGAGGGAGCGGGGAGAGGTGGAAAACGAAAATTGGGAAAGTGAGGAGGAGTGGCAATATTTCAGATCCTATAATATATGTTGGTGATATTTTTTTTCCTTTAAGATTATTTCTAAGTGCTAAGCCAATACGTATGTATGTTCAGGTACGGTATCGCGATAATCATTCACGCTCCGAGTATCGAGAGAATTTATTCTTTTTCGTATCCTGTTACTCCGTACGGAGTAGTCATTTGGATTCCTTTCGCTATCTCTCAATACTTTTGATACGTTTCGATAGTTGGATACCTTTGGCAACATAAGTGAGACAAACCTATGCTGAAACTCCAGAGAATCGGTTTCGTAATTGCTGAATAATGAAAGTATCAATACTCAGAAATGCCGCTTGGATTTCCGCAGATTGTTACAAACCCTCGAGTTTTTGCTGAAAGAGCCCTTGGGGTAAAAACCCTGCAGTTTGATGTGAGTCATCATTCTTACAGACGGGTAACATTAAATCTCATAACCGATACTTGAAAGCTTTCCTCGAAATTAGCGCGCGATCTTGCAACGGAAATCTGACGTGTATCTCAAAGGTAAGGAGCGAGTGACCTTTAGATAAGCTTGGAAGAACGGTGTCTGTAGCTAGGTAATGTGATGGGAGTTCAATTTTCATCTGATACCATTTAAGGGGAGGCAGAGTGGCAGTGCGGTTTGTGAGTCGCACTTCGAAAATGAAGACTTTCAAGTCTAATGCGTCTGACTCGCGAGCTGAGCGGTTTACGTTGCAGCGTCCTTGGGAAAGACACTTCACTTCCATTTCTTCACTCGACTCAGGTGTAAATGAGTAACTGGCTTTAGAGCTGTGTGT
>JAWQUT010000060.1:2037773-2051754 GCA_033807755.1 Ellobium chinense
GGGGGACCAGGGTGCTACACCGCTGGCTACCAGCAGTGACTTTGTATTTCATTTGTTATATTATGTGTATTGTTATATGTGCTTGTATTATGAATGCGATTTAATATCACATTGCATGAAAACAGTTTCCCTCTGGGGTAAATAAAGTAGTATTTTCATTTTCATTTCTTTTTTTATTTAATGCTATTTTGTAGTCATGCTACTTCCACATTTGCCTAAACTGCTTTTTCAATATCCAGGGACTCTCTTTTCCAGTTCAAGGCTAGGGCTAGAAAAAAAAAGCACACGAGGGAGTTATTAAGTACTGGTTGTCCTAAGGACGCTTTTACATCCCTAACCCTCCCCTAACCATATAGTTGACTCTAAACCAAGCAACAGGTGAAACCAAGTCTCTGGATATCGTCAAAATAACGTACGCAGATGTGAAATGAGCAGGGGCTGCTGTACAATTACCGTTAACGTTCAGGGAAACCTGTGAAGTACAACAAATATTGGTGGACGTGACAAGATGATCATGTTGTGTATAATCCCGTCTAAGAGAAATATAAAATTAAGATGGTGAATCAGAATAATATGGACGTCTAAGTCAGACAAGACTAGAAGCTGAGAACCACATTCTTTTTTACCCGAAGAGCCTTCATCAGGTAACAAACAAACAAAAAATCTATAAAAGCAATGTTGCAGGTTATGCAACATTCACATGCTGCCACATGTCAATTGGAGAGTACGCCACCCTTCTGTACTGAAACATGGACGATTACCAAGTACCATGTGTAGCATAAAGAAAAAGCATCCGTCGTCCGCCGGATTTGACCGCATGAGCTAGATCTGCTCGTTACATTCGCACAAAGTCGTCAAAATCAGAGTATTATAAAACATTCTTCACATGGGCTACATTAATTTGTTTGGTCCCTGTGGTGTTGCGAAAAGGGGCCGTCCCTGTATACTGTGGGCATTCCTTAGCAAATGGTACGTTTTTGGTTGGTGCGCGCCAGCCACAGTGAGGATGGGGTGCACAGTTACACTAGATCGTTGTTACGTAACAATGCATTGTGAACATATGTGATGTTAGTAGCTGTAATGCTTAAAATGTCCTTGTGCTGTCCCCTTGCATACTGTATTTTGCCCATGTGCCACGGCTGTGGTCTGGGCTTATTCCCAATAAACTTGTTAAACTTGTTAGAAATGTGACGTCTTTTGCCAAACGCGGAAGAGTAAACTCGGCAACATGGCGGCAACCATCTACGGTTGCAAATTTGTAAGCAGAACGTCTTATCAAAGGCCTTGTGTCAGAGGAGGATGTGCTAAGAATCATTGGTGGTTTGTATGCTAATGAATGAGGCAAAGATTATGTATAGCAAACATAATTCCCAAGATAGTGTATTATTGTCAGTGCATTAGTCACAGACATCTTGGCTTGCCTAGAGACTGATACTTTTTCTCCCAAGGAAGAGGTGTGGTTTGTCCTTTCGTGAAACTGCAGTGACCAGACAAAAGCAGCCCTGCTACTCTGGAAAACAACAGTGTGGGGTATTTCACTAGCAGCAGCAATATGAGATACCAAGCTATCTGGAAAAGTCGAAAAGCAAACACAGAAGGTGAAGAGAGAGAGAGATAGAGAGAGAGAGATAGAGAGAGAGAGAGAGAGAGAGAGAGAGAGAGAGAGAGAGTGAAGGAGACAAAGACAGAAAAAGATGGAGAAAGAGAAATATAAAGAGTGAGAGATAGGGAAAGAGAGAGAGGTTGGAGGGAGGAACGGGCATGAAGACAAAAACACAGAAAGAGGCTGGCACACAGACAAGCAGACAGACACGCAGGAAGACACATATTATTCATATATACCTTCAGTCAGGAGAGCAGGCAGAGACATCAACCACACAGCCGTCCAGGAGAGAAAGAGAGCCAAGCAATAATATTATGATTCACTTAAAACTAACATCAAGACTTACCGTTATCTTCAACCACTCTACTCGAAGAGGTCGATGGTACTTAAATCAGACAACAACGGCCAAGCCTTGAAACAAGCGTCTGTAATTTTAAAAGTTTCTCCGACTTCTAAATCAAACTGGCAAGCTTTAATAAACTGTCTTCGATAAGGACTCTCCTTGACGTAGTGATTGACGTTAATAAATATTTGCTGGTACTGGCGTTTCTTGAAGACTTTAAATGTACTGGTTGTTCAATACCTAACCTACTGGATTTAGTTTCTGTTTCACTATAGGCTAAATACTACAATATACATAACAACATAGGGTTCAAGCTGATGGATGCAGGGCAAATGAGTTTGTCGCCTGTCCTATGAAACAGGATGCCTTCCTCAAAAGAAGCATGCTGCACGTGAGCAATTCAAAATGATGAAGAGCGTTGGCAAAATAATGGAGTATTACACCGCTTTTAGATTACATTTAGAAGAGTTTATGTCTTTGCGTCAGGAGAAATGCAATCCCCTACTATTTTTTCACACAAAATAGAACTACATTGTATCTTCTGTTGATAGCCAGACACAACGGAAATCCATCAGATGTCTGGAAACAACATTTAACATAGTCCACGAGTCTCAAATGCAAGCTGTTCCGTTGGCGATGAGCGAGCTTTTAAAGTGGCAATTATTTGTGTGCAGCAAATTTTGGCATCAGTGCACTTTACAGAATCAACTATCGCTTCATGCAAGTCACAACAGCATTGTCCAAAGTCTCTCACAGAAACTCGCAATTGTATAAAAAGCTGACACCAAACAGGTCAAATTACTGAATCACGGCAGAAGATTACAATACTGTCTTTCATCATGAGTGCATGTAAGCCATAATGGCTTTGGCCTACATTTCTGTACTGTCACAACCACGTGTAATCCACTACTAAACTACTACTACTATTAATACTACCAAAAGTGCAGACAAGGCCACGCGCGCTGTGCTTGACTTGCAGTACTCAACTTAGTTTACGAACAACAAGCTGTGACAATGAATTCTCAAAGGGCATAGTTATTACACTACGCTAAAGATGAGCACATGACCCAAACGAGAAACAATGCTTTCTCACAGTCTATTATTAATCCAGTGTAATGTTCAGTGACCTCACTGCCTTCGAGAGCGACGGCATGTGCCTTGCTGTGACCAAGGTCCCATGTTTATCCCCCGAAGTCAAAATCTGTCTCGTGGACGCGAGAGAGAAGTAGAGGGGATACTACGAGTGCTAATGCTACAGAGGATTTCGCGAGCACACTCCCCGCACCGCCACTTTCTGATTCGATCTCTGTTTCAAGCCAGCACTCACGCGGGATTTTGTCACTCGTGCTGTGCAGGACGGTGGTGTTTACATACTTTCTTACAGGTTAACTACAAAAGTAGAGTTATCATGGCACATTTACCCTTTAGACTAAGCTTTTGAGAGTGTGTGAGTGTGTTATCAGAAGTTGTGTGTTATCCAGAGTGAATCGAAAATGAATAAAACGGGATTTTTAAAAAAAGTAATGTGCTAAGCAAAGGCTAGAGCTAAGCAATGTTGTGTTAACCAGAGTTTCACTGTAAATACAATTCTTATTGAAATAGCTGTTACTTACAAGAAGAGAGGATCAGCAGAAGATCAGTTTGATGGGAGAATTACACTTACTGATAAGAGAGATGATTGTTTCAATGACCTCACATACACACGGCAGGTCGTCAGAGTTTGAACCCAAAGAGCTTAAAAAACTCGATTACTAGTTCTTATGCGCTGATCCTGCATCCCATACAGAATGCAACGTGGCTATATGGTTTGTAAGGGTGCTGCACGGCAGACGAGCAGCAATGACTCTGCTATGTGTTTTATTTGTAATATTATGAATTTACATGCTTGGTGTATACTGTTCTATGTGTTTGTATTTTGAATGAGATGTATAACTTTGTATGACACTGTAAACCAGTTTCCCTCCTGGGTTAAATACAGGTCCTATTTTCATTTTAAAATTTTTTAACCAACTCTTATCCACTCAGTTGAGTTTTTGTCTGCGCGTCAGGGGATAAAAAGAAGTGGTTTTCTTCCCATTTCATACAAACATGCACTGCTTCTTTTGTTCATAATTAAACACAAAGGAAAATATAAATGGTACCCAGAGTTCAAGTTACACAGGCACGAATGTATTTTGTATGGGCTGCCTAGATTTGTGTATCCCTGAGGATACTCTCCCATTAGGAGTGTTCACGCTGAAAGATAATTTTTTTTTTTTAACATTCATTAACGTTTGGTACAGTATGCCTGAAATCAGAGCCAACATCAAGGGCGAATGACGTAAAATATGCGATCCACTACAAGAACATCTTTAAAAAACAGAGATATCTGGGATCATGGCTCAGGTGTTCGCCTATTCCCGCATGGAAAATCATGAATCAAAACACTTGTTTGACAGGGCTTCTTCCTCCAGCAACATTTGGTTTGTTCCCCCTTTCTAATCGAGAACTTCCTAACTATGTCCTGAAAGTTTAAGATGATTTTGCCAAATAACTTCGAAGATTGTAGTTACATCCAAATATGTATATACAGACTGTATCCAACACTTTCCTATCCACAGCATTGTCGCATCTTATATTCAAAATGCATCAAACAACAACAACAACAACAACAACAACAACAACAACAACAACAACAACAACAACAACAGCAACAACAATCGAATCAGTGTTATTTTAAAGTTTATGAGAGATTCAGATTCACTACTGTCAATGTCTAGCAGAAGTAATCTCTGTTGAGATGTGATGAACTCACTTCCTTTAGCCAGCCTCATCTCCACACGACCCAGACGTTTTTCTTTTGATTTTCTTCCTCAACAAAACCTGACTCCTCCCCTAACCTCTCTGCCTTTTGCCTCAGTTTCAATCTCTGACCACCGCAAACAACATTGAATTGTATAGCTTCTGCCGTTGCTCCCCTTATGAAAAAGAACTCGCTCATCGCTGCGAGGGTAAGACGAATGTACAAGAACGCCTATAAATCGCATCTTTCGCTCATTAAACACCCTTCAAAAGCAGCGCCAACACCAATATCTCACCCTCAACGCGTCAGTGCCGCTCAGAATGGAAGCGCGCCGATGAAAACCTAATCATTACAGGGCATAAAACCCCGGCACTGTAGTCTAGATGTTGGGAACTCGCCTTCATGACCATAAAGAAATTGATCGGATCTTATAATGCAATATTATACCTCCTTCCACCAAAATAACGCTGGCAAAGATACCAATTCATCCCGTAATAATTATTTTGGCAAATTTGTTTCCGGTAGTGAATTGCATTAATTTGTTTTATCTTCATTCAGAATCATGATCCATTTGTTGCACGTCATATATTAATAAAAGCTGTGAAGTCAAAGTAATAAGGAAGCCAAATTAATGCAAAGTAATGTAAAATGAATGTGCAGAACAAATAGTGGACACTCAGTGATTTCGTCTTCACATATGCGGCCATAATAAAGAATAACTTCAAAATCATCATATTCTGTGTCTGAGCTTAAGTGATAATACGAGTCCTTGAAAAGCGAAATTAATTCAGTCTTACAAAAATTTTCCACAGAGTCATAAACGGAATCACATCTATTCCCTCATAACCAACCTATCTCCACAAACGCAGCTCATTCGCTAATTCGATTCTTTAATTTGTTTCTCTATCCGATAGAACGAATAACTGCAGAAGTACTATCCCGTTTCCCCTGCCGTTGTCTATTAATGTAAGTCACACTTTAACCCCTGAAAATTGATTTAACTTCAGTACCAAACGCATATCTTTGGGTGAGACATCTTCTGCCTTGCCATTGTTTTCCCCTCATGAAATTCATCAGTAAACAAGAGATCACCACTCAAATCTTCCTAACATCGTGAAATAAAATAGATGTTCAGAGCAAACATGCTTTCACTACGGCCATGCATTTTCTATCCCCAGGCCGTTGTCAAAATCCATCACTTGAAGAAATTCATTCTCAAACGACTACAGTAAAGCCGCAATCACTAGCAGAGCTATCATCCATTCCCCAGTGCCATACATTCTCCGTCCTCAAAGCCTGGTCAGACCTCGTCATTCCAGAATCCTTCCACTCCAAACACCAACGTACATCTGCAGGAGACGATCTGAAGAGGCTGACAGAAGCTGTACTCATCCTGCCCACTCACGGAATCAGCCCGTCGCCGGAAAGAATGACCGCGAAGAAATCTATTCTCTTGCTTCTTGATGATGGAGATCTTCCCAAATTTTGCCTACGAGCCATGTGAAGGGCGCATCAATACCGAAAAAAAAATTCGATATTTTCGAATAAAACATTGTATACCATTCACTACAGTATTAGGAGAAAACTACGTGAGTCATTTTTCTTGCCTAACATGCATAATTAAGAGGGTTTGTTACATAAACTTCATCCTTGTGGACCGACATTGCTGTTTGCTTTGAATCACTTGTTTATACTGACAATTACAGGCCTAAATCATTGAAATATTAGGTGTAGTGCCTGGATTCCTGGAAAGTACAATGTTTTTTCCTCTTTTATTTCGCTTAGTCTTTTGAAACATTTGCAGAATGGAACTTGTTTGAAGATTCAGATTCAGGCATTAGCTCGTTGGATTAGTAATCTTTGCACGAAGTCGTGAATCCATCTTGTCATTCTTATACATATACAACGTTATTACAGTATGAGGCATCGATTCGATTTTTTTTTTTTGTAAAGAAAGCCTTCGATTCCGTCCACCCTTGGTTCGAGCTTGACTCTGATGGCTCCGGAGATACTTCATCGCTGACGATGTCCCCCGGAATTTCTCTACCCTCTTAACACCAGGGCCGTTTATCACACGGTTTTCGTGGAAGAAGGACAGGAATCAATAACTTCTTTTAAAGCCGTTAATTTTGGTGATTGTACACGCTGGCAATAACGACGTTTCCAATTAGCTGCGGACAAAGCCGGAGCGGGGTTGCAAAGGCCATCTGATGTCTACGGGAGGAAGTAGGGAACACTGCAGCAGCTGAGACTGAAGAGGGGAGAAACAATCTCACCGGATTTGCAATCTTTACTTCCGTTTGATTTCTGCGTTTCAATTAGGGGCGAAAGGGTTGTGGAGGCAGGCAATACAGCTGGGTATCTATCAATAGACGTGAATGTAGGTTTGCGTGATGTATGTTCGTACTTTCTGAGGTGTCCCTTATTTATTTCGTTATAATGTTTTTGGGGGAGAGCCAAAGTGATAACCTTTGCTGATAGAGCCACAGTTTCCAGACCGCATAGGTACAATAGTCATAACTTTATGTTATTTTTACTATATTTTACTGATCTGATTTGACTGTTGACACAGACTGCGAATGAGTAGTGCAAGTCTGTATTAGTGCTCAAAGGTGTCCTTATGAATTATAACCTTGTGGGTTGAAACTGTTTTGTCTTATATTGTCCTCCACTGACTTTTATGGTATACTTATGTGTATGGTGCGTTTTGTTATAATATATTGTTCTGAATGAGATTTATAGCAATGTATGGCATTGCAAAACTAGTTCTCTTATGGAGACGTAGAGATGCATTTTTCACTTTCACTCTTTGTGTGTCAGTTTTCATAATCCCTCGGAAAGCATGACCGTTAATACCCGTACCACTGAAGAGTGTTTGGCAAACAGCAAACACGTTGGTCAGCAAAGCATTTTTGCAATGATATAGTGCCCTAAGCTCTTCCACTAGTTTCTTTATCTCGCTGACGCAGAACCGGGGACATCACTGACAACACAACGCAAAGTTTGCTATCGTAACAAACGAAAGTTGACATCAGTGCTCATTCTATTGTTGTCTCACATGGGTGCCTCTCAGTCAGCTCTGGAGATATTTACACCTGATTTCACATTGATGCAGATCGTTTCATATCTTGATAACGCTGGAATGCTCTGCATTTTCATGCTCAATTTATATTTTTTTTAAAGAAATGATACCTTACCTTCAAACTTCTATAACTCGATTTGGCTGTCCTGTTCGGATGTCTGGCTGCCCCGTGAACTATCCCACGCTCAACGCAAAACATGCTCAACCCAACGCTAAAGAAACTCCACTCATCTTGTTTGAACTCTCACGGCTGAGCAGACCCTAAAAATATGGACACTCTAGGATCAATTCCAATACAAAGAATCAAGGGGCACCGACAAAATTTCACTAGCAAAGCCAGAGAGGAAGATGAAGAGATAATAATAATAATAAAAAAAAATCCTCGACGTCTAGGAGATCGGTCGAGGTATTTGTGCTAATGACTGTATAATAGCTTCGTAATGCAAGAGCACGTGCCAATATTTTGAGTCCCAGCCGTGGACTGTGATGGGATAAAGATGGATGAATGACAATACTGAGGGCTACATTTATTTCGACGGCGAATGATGAGGTCATGCTGGAATAGAACGAGCTGATCGTTTTGTCATAAATTTATCATTCTTGTGTTGAATCTGACGGACGGTTAGCTCCCGTCGCGAGGGCAAATGTGATTGTCTCCCCCTGTCGTCTTCTGCTTTTTCGTCTTCCTCGTTTCCTTCGTTTTTCTTTCTTTTAATTACGGAAGGTCCTCAGCTTTAAGTAGCATCTAAAGAGTTAACTCTCTCTCTCTCTCTCTCTCTCTCTCTCTCTCTCTCTCTCGCTGGTGGTCTATCGATTCCTTGTGAGAAAGTAAAAAGCGAGAATACAATTCAAACCAAATGGAAAAGAAAAAAAGAAATTTCCATTTAGTCCTCAGGATAAAATTCACCACTCTAGACATAAGTTCATTCCCCCCCTCTTTTTCTGTTATCTTTTTACCAGTTCCCTCCATTTTCGCTCTAAATAAATCAGCTTTCGAAACTGTCTTCCCGAAAGTGTTCTCATTCTAAATTCTAGAAAGCGGCGGCAGACTCAAGGACGCTATGACTGCCAAATATTGAGGAGAAGAGTTGACAGGACAAAGAAGGCCAAAAAAAAAAAAAAGCTCCCAACCCAAAAGGGCAAGCCACTCTTTGTTTTCTGTCATTCAATGACAAAAGCGCCTTGCACTCACCAGCGGGGTCTTTTTGGCAACCTTCACCCTCTCGGCTGATATGTGATCAGAAGGGCCTGGTGGAGAATTCATTCCTGTCTTGTCAAGTCTCGATTGGTAGTAAATTAAGTCAAGTGAACGGAACGAGATTCTTCCAACAGTGAGAAAGGAGTAAAATGACGAAAAAATGAGACGCTCGCGAGAGGATTTTTTACTTTGAGAATTGCGATTACTTTGCATAGAAATGGCGACAAATGAGAAACGGCACAAGAGTGATTAAAGTACTGATGGAGAGAGAGTCAAACTTTAAAAAAAAAGAGGAAAAACAAAAGAGGGAAATAGAGATTTGTGAGAAAGATTTCAGGATGTTAAAGTAATTCTCACTCTCATCCAGCATTGATGGCGAACGAATGACAAAGTCTGTCGGGTTTTTTAGAATCACCAGAATCAAAAGAAGCTTTTTGTATTGGACCTTCTGCATCAAATTTTCTTTCGACAAGATTGTGAACAACGTACCCCGTCTTCAAACTCCCCAGTGCAACTCTTTCTCCATTTCCTCCCTTGGGGACAATGTTAGCCTGTTCATAGCAACTTCATGGACGAATCACTCTCATGTATTCCAAAATACAGCTCGCTCAGTTTCAACATCATTTCAGAAACTATAAATTCATCATATTTTTCCATAGTGCACAGCTCTTTTTGCTTTCTGGGAACAGGCTCTTCGGTAACCTACAATCAATCTTGCCATCGCTGCTGATATTGCTTTTTAACTGGCTCCATGAGACCTGTATTAGTATTAACATGATATTTATTCCGACCACCAATTAATATGCTTCGTTGGTTTATGACGGGATAAGGGGAAGGGCAGGAGGATGGGAGGGGGAACCTGCGTTCGTCCAGTTTAGTATGAATTTGATTTTTTGAAATTGTTCACAGTTCGACGGGATAAATGGACACGTCAAATTTGCTCGGCCCCAGTCTTCAGCAGCTCCTACAGTTGGTCTGGCGACTTTGTTAACTAATCATTCCTGTAACCGTAAATGATCCCATACATCTGTCTTTCCTTTACAAGTGTCACAATCAAATCACTATTTGTAGAAAAACTATGCACTTCGTTAATAATTAGCTGCATAAAGACTATGATATTCGTGTCTCACTTTCGGAAAGATGAGAACAACATACAGTGTCAAAGCCATTTGTGGCTTCTTTCCTGATGCAAGCTGAACTGTCCAGGTAAAGTGATTTCTGCTGTTTCTAGCGCATGGTAACCGAAAATAGCCACGTTCTCACAATCAGCAATTTTGCAAGATAGATTACCCTTGTCGACCTGCTGCACGGCTAAAACCACTTTGAAAAAAGATTTAAGCCCTGACAAATTAAGAGCCAGAAGAACACGGGCTGCATGTTAAAGAGAAATGGACTGTGCAAGATTTGCGATTCTCAATTTAACTCACGCACCCAGGCAAGCTTTCAGAAATGCGCAAGACGAATCTAGATCTTTTCATTATTTTCTGTTTTTCGCATTTCAACATGTCTCCTTTCAAATCCAATTTCCACTTCTTCATTTTCTCTTTTCCGCTCAATCTTTTTTTTTTTTAAAACAGCCGTGCACATGGGAAAGTATAGCGTGGGCGATTAGAGCAGAAATCCGCTTCAGCAGCGAGTATCGAGATTTGTTGTTTTTGTTGTTTGAAAAAAAAACCCAAAACATAAAAACTCGAATGAAATGCAAGGCACACTGCACAACCTTTAATGAAAGGATTTTGTGTGCTCAAGCGATGAAATATTTTTGTAGCATTAGTTAAGCTACTCATTATGTCAAGAGAGCTACATCACCTCGACCCTTCCTTGTATACACAGTGACACACACGCAGGCGCCAAGACATCTCGTCCTTGATCCGAACTATCTTAATGATACAATTTTCACGTAAATGTGATTGTCCATGATTCTGATTGGGCCAGCATGTGAAGTCAAAAGACAAAGGAGAGAAGGATATCGGTGGTCGTTTCATACCATTATGAAGCAGCAACGACATTTCAACACTCACCAGCTATTCAGAACGTCTTTGTTTACACTTTCCAGCTTTATTCACTTCAGACGCAGTATATTGCATGCCAAAGAGAAACCGCAGTCACAGGAGAAAGAGACCGTGGCACATCTGACAGCGAGTGAGAGAAATGCCAAAGAGTACCGTCCAAATCGGGGCAAAAAAAAAAAAAGAGAAAGTCACTCGGTATGGATGAAAAGAAGGCAACAAAAAAAAAAAGGAAGTGAATTTTCCTACGGAAGCAAGATGATTGGCCCCGCGTCAAGCGGATGTCGAGATGGTCATTGGGAGAAACAAGATCTATGGGCACTCTCTGTCAGAGAGCAATGTACGATGTCACAACATCGCTTCCCTTTTTCAATCAGCAGGGGCCAGCGGTCTGAACGGCAAACCCGTGGAAATGCGTGTTGCGGGTTCAATACAAATGCCCCAATCGACAAGCCCTTTCCTTCCAGGAGACGCTAGCCAAGAGCGGAGTCATTTGGCCGATTGCTGGAAACAATGGCAACGGGGGGCGATGGACGACGTGTACACCTCCCTCTCCTATTTTCCCCTTTATTTTGGCTAGTGTTGGGGTGATATGTTATATTAAAGAGTCGGGGTTCGGTTTTAGACTGGTGTGAGAAAACGCGAAGGCGCCATCAGTTTCAGAGTAATTTTCTCTACCCGAAACTGGAATTTGCATCAAGCGGCGTTTTTGAGGGAGAGAAAAGTATAAGTAAACACGCACAAAAACAGTAAACAGAACATGAAACCAGGGGGATTTTTGGTATCTTGATGGAGAGGCACGTTAACTGCCACTTGCTAGATAGATAAGCTTAGATACAGGTATGGCATTCGAATGAAGCATCCGGCCGTCACTGGAAGCATACTGATAAATTACACTGATAAAAACTACACATCAGATTTCACAAGCGACATAAAAAAAAACAAACCATGTTACGAGTATTCCTCAAATAAATCTCTTGACATCGTATCGATCGCATACTCAAAATTATGTAATCGAGAAAATTCGAGGGCCTTCTTTCTCCTGAAACTAGAGAATTCGAGTATCTTTAAAGTGTGATACATAATTCACCTTTCCGAATCAGCCAGCCAGGACAAACAGTCGGTCTGAGCCGGAGCCTCGAAAGCGTGATTGCGTGAAAAATGGTTTAGGAAGTAAGTAAAAAGTAGGCGTGCGTCGCTAGCCTAATTTATTTAGCCATGTGGACATGGATAGCTTCGTTCAGCTTTATAGGAAGATTAGATCCTTTCGGCACAAAATTTCCAACGATGACGACGACGACGATGACGACAACAACAGCAACAACAACAACAATAACAACAACAACAACGACAACAACAACAACAACAACAGCAGCAGCAGCAACAACAACAATAACAGCAGCAGTAACAACAACAACAACAACAACAACAACAACAACAACATCAACAAACCAACAGTCAAGTATGATGACACAACTGACTTCGGATGATTCAAATCAGCGTTGGCTCTCTCTGACCTGCGCACCGAATTAATGATGGCTATAATATATTATTTAATCTCTTCCCGTTGGCGCCAGAAGATGACTCAAGGGGGTGTCTTTTAATGCTTCTCTTCCCTGCAATAAAACCTTCCATTCACATCATATAAATGTGTTTTCTTTTCTCGCAAGAATTCTCCATAACTGCCACATACTGCCCATTTCGCTGGCTTATCATGACTTAATATTATGTTCAGATAAGGAATCAAGAATTAAGGGCCAGTTGTAAAAGACATTTTGCAGCCCATCAGTATGTATTTGGTACGAGATATTTCATAACTCCACCAGCACACCGTTATGTCGATGGGGGATGATTTCTCAGCTGGTCAACATATTTTTTACGAAACCAGAAAATGATTGAAAGTTGGCTTGTTAACGATGGGATCTCTTATCGTCGTAAGAATTATATAAAGTTTGCATGTTGAATGCCACGCAGGGTTCATTCAACATCATTACACTGATGTACTCATTCTTACCATGGTAAGGGATTCCATCGTTAATGCGCAAGCTCTCGATTGACATTATATTAATGCGTGCTCTCCAAGCCCCCGAAATTATTTATTCATATCTGCGGCTACATCGGCGTTCATTCTACAATGCACAGAGAAGGCGAGAGGTCCCAACGCAAGATGTAATGTTTACAGTGTGATATACAGACGCAGCGTGACGCTACTGGGCGGATTTCGAAGTCACCGATTTATCAGGGAATGCTTCTAACGACCATATCGCAGCTGGATGAGTGGAGCAAACTTTCCAACAGTATATTACCTTGGTCTTCCATTTATCTTATTTTTCCTATCAAAAGAAATATAGATTTTTTATTCGTTATTATATCCCAAATTTACAATATAAACCGTATCTACTCCACTGTTTTGCTTTTAGCAACATGTTGAAAACGCTCAGTTTCTCAAAACCTCAAAAAAGAACTCGGGCAAATGTGGAATAAACGTGACGAAAAAGAAGAGGAAAAATCATGTTTTCAATGTTCGTCGAAGCTGATTAGCAAAATGTTAAAGGTATGCGCAGTGTGAAAGGGGAACGAACTCCAGTACAAGTACAAGGGCGCTATGAATGGTCCTCCTCAGTTGATCTCTGACACCTCATAGCTTTCATCGCACTGGTCATTGAACCTTTGGCAGTGATTTCAATCTCTATCACCCTGCAGTACTAATGTACTTGTCTAGTACATTCCCTTATTCCTCGTAGCGACACGCTTATCCAATTTCTGTCCATGTATTATACTCTCCATTCATCACATGTGTACCAAGGGTTATCAGCTGACCACATTCGTTTGCTCCCGCCCCCTTTCTGCCTCTATCTCTCTCTCTCTCTCCTTCTTTGACTGACGGACTGATTGATCGACTGCCTGTTTGCCTGCTTGCCCACCCGTCTGCTCTCTCCTTCCTACGCAAGCAAGCACGCAAGC
>JAWQUT010000060.1:2057328-2074450 GCA_033807755.1 Ellobium chinense
ATGAGCATATGGCATTTTCTAGCGTTACGATCATAATTATTACACTTTACGAAGTAGAATGAACCGTTAATGTCACATCTAGACTACTTCGTTCGTGCTATATCGTGACACTAAGCAATGTATATGTATATGCGTTTGCTATCTTTGCTAGTATGGTCAGTAAGAGATTCATGGCCGTATGCATAATCCGTTCGTTAGTCAAAGCATTGCGTTAACAGCAGTGAAAAATACTAATGTTTTAGGGGTTTCTCGTGGTTACCGCAATGCGTTAACTAACGTATGGATTATGTATACGGTCACCGAACTTCAATATAAAAAACAAGACTTACTTCATCCACTAGCATCCAACGATGTTTCAGGCAGATTGTCGTAGACTCGAAAGAGACTGTAAAGGATCCAGATGGTGTTGACTACTGGGAACTGTGAGAGACGTGGACCGAATGACATTTAATTTGTATTTTGTGAACTTGAACAGTAACAGACTTCGACAAAATTGAGGAAAAGGGGGGGGGGGGGGGGNGGGGGGGGGGGAGGATAGTTTTCATTCAATTCAGTGTTATTTGGATCTTATTTGGATCTTTGAAAAAAAAAATAGCATCACGTGTCGAAAAACACCCTGTCCCATCATTAATATTGATAAGCAGCGAGCAAGAGCATACCATTGCTATTTATTCTTGCTCCCACAGCGAACAAGGTATTAGTCAATGATATAAAGTGGGTTTTCCGGGATAGACTTGGAGTTTCCCACTAAACTGATTTCTACAAAGGAACAATCATAGCTTCATTTCACAGGATCTGATCGGAGTCTCATCTTCTCTGACAACGGGAGAGAGAGAGAGAGAGAGAGAGAGAGAGAGAGAGAGAGAGAGAGAGAGAGAGAGGGAGAGAGGGAGAAAGAGGGAGAATTGAACACAATCAAAAAGGAGACGATAAAAAAACCCAAATATACATGTAACTAGAAGACAGTGAGATAGCCAGGCACGAAACAGAGACAAAGAGAGTTGATAAGGCACATACAATTCCATTCCATTCAAAGGTAAAGTAGGGAGAAATAAAGGGAGATACCCTCGCAGACAGATAGCGTGTGTGTAAAGAGGACAGGAAGGGGAATCAGTTATTGATTTACGGCTTTTTGTCACTTGCATTGGTCACTAAACATGAATTGTCCTTGATTAATCTGTTATCGATCATTCAGCATGCGGTCTTTGTACTGCACACACGACTGTCTCATCACTCCACTGAACGTATGGGATGCTTGTACACAAACTACTCATCGGGGATAAGTGATAGTAGAAAGTCGGTCCAGAATGGCTGGAAGTTTGCAGTTGGAAGAAAAAAAAATGATAGAAGAGAAGTTGGAAGTGATGGTAGACACGGTTGTGATTTTGTTTTATCCCCCAAAGCTCCCTCTGCAAGAGAATTTTATGCATGGCAGCGAACTTCAGGTCCGTCCTTCCCAGAGGTAGCACTCCCTTGTCACATCCGACATAACCCTATCTTTTATTTCCTATGTAAGGAGGCAGGATGACCGTGTGGTTTGTGAGTCGTACTCAGAAACTGAAGACTGCCAAGTCTACGGTTTGTGAGTTCGATCCGTGGGTCGAGTGGTTTACGGTGTGGTGTCCTTGGAAAAGACACTCCATTCCCCTTTCCTCACTCGAATCAGAAGTGTAAATGAATACCTGACTTTGGAGTTGGAGGATTCGGGCGCTGCACCGCGGATGACTAACAATGACTTTGTTATGTGTTTCATTTGCAATAGTATGTATTTATAAGTATACGGATCTACATGTTTGTATTATGAATGAGATGTATAACATTGTATGGCACTGTAAACTAATTCCCCTACAGGATAAAAAAAAAAGTCCTGTATATTTTTTTCATAATGAATTATTTCTACATACAGGACCCCAACATAACCATAATCATTCTAGAGTGACATAAAACTGTAATTCAATCAAACCCACGCATATGATAATGAGCTCATGGTAATCTGGTGACATCAGCATTTGAAAAACATGAGTAAGCGAAGACGTTACGCACAGCTACTCTTCAATGATACATGTTAAATACAAAATGTATCATGTTAACTAGACTTGATAATGTAGCATTAAATTACGAACACACACTTATAAAATATGCATGCATTACCTGCTGTAAGTTAATGCATATTAATCATTGAATAGGAATGTGTGGGGGCGAGGGAAATTTTATTATGCATTGAGAAACACTTACTGATTCAGATTCAAGTTCTTGACTGGGTCCCGATAACCGCGTGTCACCTTGCCTCATTGTGACATAAACAAAACTACGCTATCTGGTTTCCGCTGGCGGCGATGTTACTACACCCATATATTATGTTGATAAAACAATCTTTCAAGCTGTCACTTCTGTCATGTTTGGCCGCCTTGATGCTATGGTATGCCAGATGCCCACAGGGAATGTTGGATGTAAGAGCAACAGTGCGACACTTGCTTGAAAACGTCTCAAAGTAGAAAAGTGTGACGTCATAGTATAGCGTCCCCGTCAGTGTCCTTTGAAATGAAGCTTTGACTGTTCATAGTAAAAAATCAAGTTTGGCGGAGCCGTGCAGCTCGGAGTGCCGGAAAACCCACGAAGGACCTTTACTTTGTATTGTCTAGGCTTATACCTCTCGCACGGTGGGAGCAAGATGACACGTCGTCGCCCATCTCACGAAAGGACGTATGTGACATTATTTTACTAGTTTTTCAGGAGAGCGTTTTGAAATATCAGTATGATTTAGAATTGATAACATACGCCCAGTCATAATCAGAGATATTGATGCACTATTCCGTAAGAACATAGATCTCTCTTTGGGCTTTCGGGAAGTAGTCTCAATTCAGAACACCCCAAATGCTGCATACGCCTCTTCTCGAGATGGGCGATTTCCATTGTCATTTTCACGTCACCCCCAGTTAATTATTAAAGGTGCAGCGAGCTATCTTTAGCGTCGGAATGCAAGCTCTGTTTAATGGCCGTAGATACTGTCTCAGCTCAGATGGTTTGTTTACACATTTCAAATATTATATTTTCTATAACTCTATTTTCCTAGGAGTCAAGTAGGATAACGGGGGAAGTGCTCAAGAAGACAAATGCAGAGAGAAAATGAAAGAAGGAAAGAAAGTCATGTGGTGAGAATCGAACCCGCGACCTCTGCGTCGGCACCCATCGCCTCGCCGTCAGTTTGGAATCAGGTAGTCTATTTTCTTAACCTGGTTTCCGGTGAGGGCTATGTCGTAAACGTAGTCCTAGACACATGAATCGTCTAAAAATCGTCTTCAGAGAAACAGGAAATTAGCGATCTGCAGAGTTTCTAGGAAGATTGAAATGCTTTACTCGTGACATCCGGATAAACAGCGCTCCAATGTGAAACGTGCGCTTAAATTCAAGTGAGTGAAGTGTCCCCTCAAGCCGTTTCACGCCTTTTATGGCCCGGGCGAACTTTTAAAGAAACTTGTGGTTCTTCAATACGCAATGCTCATGTTTATCAAAACTCAAAGATCGAAGTTAACATTAAATTCTGAAAACGGATGACTCCCCGTCCCCTTATGCTGACGAAATCTACAGTTGTTCATGAAAACGGATCCGTTTCGACACATACATAACTGAGACAAAACTAGAAGAACAAGTAATAAAGTCGTAGCTTTAGTTTCAAGGCACTGGGACATGTTCCAAGGCTTTATCCTGTGATACTATGATTTATATTCTATATTGCAATTCGAGATCTCATTTCATCCTATAACATATAACGACATAATGCAATCTTGCTCTGCCCCTCTACATGCTCATAAAACTTAGCCCTAACATTTACCAAGTTATATATTTCATGAGGTCATGTAGAAGGACTAAGTAAACAGAGATTTCAAACTACCAGAATTCTTCACCGAAACTACGCTGGAAATCTCACTATAACTTTTTGAGACCACGGAATGAATGCAATGTCAGGACTTGCGCAATAATGACGGGATCTCTTATCATCGTAAAGCTTACATTAACTCGACGTGTTGAACGCCACAAAGTGTGCATTCAGCACTGATGCACGAATGTAAATCTTACAGTGGTAAGAGAATAAACTTATTGTTATTGTTAAGAGATCCCATCGTTAAAGCGCAAACTATCAAGTGTCATTCGCTGAAGGTCGTAAACGTAGACCTAGACATATGAATCGTCTAAGAATGAGGTCGTTGCCATATTCCTTAACATCATCGACATTCGGTTTTGCGCATAGAATGTATCGACATCACTGGAAAGACATTCAGCTTTTACTATACATAGCAACACTTATTGACCACGCCTCATACCGCATGGACATAAGCCATGCTACACTGTATAACAGCTACATGTATCTCTTTGACAGAATGCAATATTGGAGCGCTTTCATGCAAGAAATGATTTTCACATTACGGCATCATAACAAATATTCCATTCAAGACATTGCTTCCCTGGATAGCAACTCATCTCTTACAAATGCATAGCACATTTTCGTTTTTTGTTTGGTTTCTCCTTAATGATGGCGACAGATAACATGCCATTTCCATTTGTCTGCTTAGGGCAGGAACAAACCTCAGAAACTCTTTATGAATACATACGCTAGATCTATGCCAAGCAAAAATTCTCTGTTTACATTCATGAACACTCTAAGATATTATATATTCATCCAGACGTGCTTACTCGTGCACTGGTAATGTCATTTCAATGGGAGATCGTAGAAGCATATCGAGAGTTTCGTCTAAAATCCTATATCAAGGCCAGCGATCCCACACCGGGACAAAGCAACCGTATTCGGCATCTAAAGCTAGGCGTCAATGGTACGGCCCCCCTAGGGTGAATGGGCTCTATTCTCATGATCTGCAAACATTGTGTGGAGGTCGTGTTCTTTTAGACAGATGGTCAATGACTATTTGCCCATAATCTGGCCATAACTTTCGGCGTTTGCAGCCCTTACAGAGAGCGAATTTCATCTCTTCTATTCCAATGCCATCCCAACGTTTTATTACTAAAAATGGGGTTCCTATGATTATCTACGTCAGATTGAGAAGGGAGAGGTGGATGGGGGGTGGGGGATAGGGGAAGTAAGGTCTGTTGTAATAACAAGATGATTGTACAGACGAGGAAAGAGGATGGGGTAAACGAAGGCGAGTAGGTGAGCAGGTGTGGCTTTTCTCTCATCTTGGTAAAACAGTTTCAGATGAGCCTCTTTAGTGGCAGAGTACAGACACTGACTCCGATCTCACCACTGTCGTCCTAAATTTTGAAAACAAAATCAACGATCACAGTCATGTACATTGACACTGCCACCAACAGCGCTGACACCAATTAACAACAATAATAAAATGAGTGTACGAAGGCGAGTAGGTATGCTTTTCTCTCATCTTGGTGCAACAGTTTCTGACTGTGAGAAGTAAGTACCACAAGGCAAAGTTTTCCAGAACGAGGATTTCTTCGTCGTGTGGGAGTGGCATCACGCAAAAAATGTCACTATGACAAACCTATGGCAAACAAAATGTCATCACACAGAGATAAGATAATCCAATAATAGCAACACATCAGTAAAATGAGACAACGACCATTGAGGAAGATGTAGGGCATGGCACAATTTTCAAGAGAGGTAAGTACCACAAGGCAAAGTTTTTCAAGAACAAGGATTTCTCCATCGAGTTGTGGGACTGGCATTACGCAGAAAATGTCACTATGACAAGCCTTGTGGCCAACACAATGAGATTATACCTATAAATAACATAATAATGTAATAACATAATCTCTTTTGATAAGTATAGAAAACACAGGAAGTTGATATTGGTAGACCTGCCCTATATTAAGAAATATAAATCATTGTCCCGTGAAAGGCACAATTTCCCCTGATGAACAACTATTGAATGATTGAGACAATGGCGAAAGTGAGGACAAGAATGCCAAATCACTGAGGAGTAAGTACCAGAAGGCACAGTTTTTTCAAAAACAAGGATTTATTCTTCATCGTGTTGTGGGAGTGGCATCACGCAGAAAATGCCACTATGACCAGCCTTGAGCCCAACACTATGAATAAACTTGAAACTTGAAACTTGAACTATACCTATAAATAACATAATAACGCCCGTAAAGAATCTCTTCTGGTAAACCAAAATTACAAGAAAGCACAAGAAGTAGACACTGGTAGACCTACCTATAATAAGTAAATAAGAAATATAAATCAATGTCTCTTGAAAGGCACCGTTTCTCCTGCCGAACAACTATATGACCACAATGTCTTGAAGTTTTGATTAGACTGTAGTAAATAATTCAGATCAACAGTCTATTAGACCAGGCTACGAAAACTCGACCGTGTGAATGTTGTGGGAAAATCTCTTGTAACGGGACAAGTAAAAGTTGACAGCGGTACCCTCTGACCTCTTCACTGTATAAATGTGACCTACTTTCAGTTTTACGCAGACCTGAGCATGCTTTGCTGATATGACAGAGATGATGCCGTTAAAAAAAAATGTAATACTGACATTGCAAACTTACCTAGCCAACAGTGTTACACCTGTGCACACATCAATATGGAGTACGCTCAGCGAGTTTGTTAGAATAAATTATAAAGTCACGTAGCTTTGACACCAACCACCCTACAGGCGAGGTCATGGGCTTTCTAGAGCGAAAACAACTGATACCGATGCATATTTTTGGGTGTAGGTAGTTGTTTTTCGTTCTGAGCATTTAATTTCATCTCCGTGGTCGGTCAAGCTTACGAGAGCATAAAGAGTAAAGAACCGCAAAGCCACTGCTCTGTAAGCACACGCAGTTAACACTAACAGCATTGAATGAGTTTAGCCTTTCATGGATGAGTGGTCACTTACTGTTGAATGTTCAATCTTACCTCACATTACAGCTCCTCACGGTGGCTTGCCGAGATTGATAGCTGAGTCCAGGGACGTGAAAAACCAGCATGGGACCCACAAGACAAATCTATGGGGGCTCTCAAATAGCGTGTAATTCTTAATCTCGTCCTATGTCATGTTTTTCCAAATGCTGATATAACCAAATTGCCAAGAGCTCACTGGAAATGATATGACGAACAAGTACGTCGGATACAATACGGGACTGCTGCTTCCGGAACGTACCAATGCGCCTAGGAGCTGTTTATAACAAAAAGTAAGGACATACATGTCCGCCATAGGCAGCGAAGAGATTAGGACTGAATTTTATTTAATACTGTGACAATTTAAACTGGAGAGTTGAGTCTCTCTTCCTTCTCCCCTTTCTTCCTCACCCGACAATAACCAACGAACTTCATGTACCACTGAAATCATACAAACATCATCAAGAAGCTTACTCGCCCTTTGACGCTCCTGGCTCAGTGATTAGGTCCAGTTTGAACTGAAAAGGGGAGAGTTAAATCTATCATAAAACGATAGCAATGTTGTAGGTGACTGTGAAGGTTGAAGAAATCTAGGTAGAATGATGGCCATCATTCTCACCTAAAGCAACACTCACCGTGTTGCACTGTGTAACGTCCAAAGTTGTAGCTTCTTGACTAGATTAAGATCTGTCTCGTGAAAATTTGGAATGGTAGGAGGAAGTGGAAGGAAACAGCAGGGGAGATAGAGGAGGGTAGGAGGAGGAGGAGGAGGAGGAGGGTGGCAAGACGAGAATGGGAATGGAAGAAAAATGAGGACGAGAAGAGACAGAGAAAGAGGAGAAAGAGAAAGGAAAAGAGAGGAAGAGTAGAGTGGAAATTGAATAGTAGTGATAGCAGATTTGGCTGTGTTTCTGTCTCGTGGGACGTAGTGGATCTATTCGGAGAGAAAAAAAATATGGAGAGAAGGAGTGGGGATGGAAACGACAGTGCTATTTTTAAACTAAAATGGGTTTACAAAAATTGATCAGTTAGAAAACTCTATAGAAAAATAACACAATTTAAAAAAAAAAAAATGTTGTTAGCGCAAGTGTGTGATGGTCTGTGCCCATGCCAGCAATATGTTCGGCATATAAATCGATAAAAAAAAAACCTGTCACATTCTCACCATCCGCCATCTTCATCACCGCAACCACCATAACCAACAGGAGAAAAGAGTTACCCTTGGAAGACTCAGGCATATCCAGGGAAGTAACTCTATAAATTATGAAAGTTGTTGAGGACATGAAATTATTGCCCTTGAAAGATACCCCCACTCCCTTCTCATTTTGTGGATCAATAATGGTAGTGATGCTAGCAAGAGTTTTCATTTCGAGCTGTAAGGCTCATGATATTAAAAGCATCGATTACCTCCTTACAATATGTTAGCAGGTGGTCTGATTTTATTAAGTTATGAGGAATGATTATTTCCTCTGTCCTTTTTTTTTTTTGCCTGAACACATACATACACAAAAAGTTACCAAGCCACTTCCAGCCAGTCTGAAAAATGCAGTTTATTAACAAACCAGTTCTGTATTGCTTGTTTTTATGGTTTATTACTGATAGTCATTTCGCAACAAGAAAAAAAAGTCAAGTGACAAAAGCAAAAGACAATATAAATATTTACATGACACCAATCACCATAATATACACATTATCTGGTCCAGAATCACTTATCAACAACAACGACGACAATATCAACAACAGGAACAACAATCACAACAGACAAGAAGAAAGGTTAACACATCACATAGACCCTCTGAGTAAATATTACAGACATTTACTTTGGAAAATGTTCTCAGACTCTCACTGGAATTATTTCGGAGTGAAACTGAACAGTTTGCTCCACCTTGTGTGATAAATTCCCTCCGACAAAAACATTTATCCAGATTTTGTAGATTTACATGATCTGCTTATATCTATAATAATATCCACTACCAATAGTCCTGCCCAGATCACATTAACAGGCAGGGAGCACTGAACAGTGTCGTTTTAAGCTGATTATTTCCCTTTGATGTCTCTTAAAAACAGAGAGCATTCATGTTCAAGGTAGGAATTTTTATGAACTAGTATGGCAAAGGTAGAATCAGATGCGAATAGCACATCTAGTTTGTAAAGTGTATAATATGAACTTGATGCTAGGAAATACCTTTTGTACACACGCCTTTGCCAAAGTGGTCCGTGTGAGATTCCAACTTTAAGAATAAAATCTCTCCAGTGTAGAATTACATTGTACTATCTTGCACAGACTACAGAAATAGGCAGTGTACACTGAATGATTGCAGTTTGAAAATGATTATTCCCCACAAGCGTCTCTGTTTAACATTTTCTCTCAAATATACACCATTATGGTGAAAACAGACGATAGAGAGCTTTTAGTTTCAAATTTGGATCTTAGACAGACCATTATAGCAATGATGGGCAAGTGCATGTTTAGTGCGTTAACCCTGGTGTTATGATCATATTGCACGATATGAACCAGTCGTGGAATTCACATCTGAGTCTAGTTCTTATGGCCAATAAGATCGTAACACCAGGAAATGCCATTTGTGCATGCCTATCTCGGTCACAAGAGTTCAAAAGAGATTCCAAACTTGAACCTAAGAGCTCTCTAATGTCTAATGGATTGCTGATATGAGTACAGTTGACTCCGCTAAACTGCTGTTCACTTAACTGCAACTTCCACTTAATCACAACATTTTGTAGGTAAAAGACGCTGTCTTTTCCACAAAACAAGCAACTGGGTGACTGCAAATCCCTTTAATAGCCATCTCTTCCATGCCCCTTTCAACTGCAGTTAGACGGAGTCAAGTGTACAACTTTGTCAGGTAGATAGTATAAACATTATTCAATAAAAATTAAAAAAAAGACAACTGGGGATCAAAAAGGGCTTGGTGAATGTTGCCTCGGCTATAGTTTTCCACCACAACCTTTGGAACAGCCACATTCGGATGATGTAGTACAACATTTCTGGCCTGGGGGCATCTGTGTCCCTGTAAATGAAGCAAACACATTAAAGTGAGTAGTGAGATGGCTAAGTCAAGCTTTAGTCTAAGTTCAGACAGACTTAATTCAATGACTCCACAAGAAGGAAAGAGAAAAAGAAGTGAAATGAGTACTAGAAAGAACAACCAGCACACATGCACGCAGAGAAAAAGAGAGAGAGAGAGAGAGAGAGAGAGAGAGAGAGAAAGAGAAACAGACAGACAGAGAGACAAACAGACACATACACAGACACACACCCACCCACCCACACACCCACACACACAAGTCCAAACAACACTTGTGGCCATACCATATGCATAATCCATACGTTAGTTAAAGTATTGAGTTACCACAGTAAATATTACAGTATTATTAATGTTTTGGGAGTTTCCCGCGGCTACCGCAGTGCGTTAACTAACGTAAGGATTATGCATACGGCCACTGGAAAAGAGAATGCCACGCATGCATATCCTATCATAAACTTCTCTCTCTGTTGTCCGCAAACCCCCCCCCCCCCCCCCCCCCCCCCCCCCCGCCAAAAAAAAATCAAGTCCGACAATACTGTCATTAACTTGATCAATACGCAGTCATTCTCTAAGATGACTGTTTAAATGTCATCTCTTCATACACTTAAGTATTAAGAGATGNCAAAAAAAAAGTATTTTTCCAAAGTAAGATGACATGGGAAGAAACGTGCACAGAGCTGTAAATGAACACATTATACATGGCCACATTGCCCAAAGAATTATGAAACTCTCCAGAAATGATCTGAAGAAGTACAGTAATAATTTTCGAATTCGCATTATTTCGTTCTTTACGTTTCTCGGATAGATTTTGTACCGCACTGTTTAACTCCGGTCCATACTACTACTACATTTCCTAACATCTTTGACATATGACATTTAAGAGCTGCAGCTGTGGACCATCGTGTAGTAACAGGCCGATACCTTGTAATAAGAATACAAATACATGCCATGGTAGATTTCCCCAGAGAGTGCAGGGGAGCCCATTTTGTTCAACAACTGACACGCCAACTGTGACATAAATGATGGCCTGCGAAGTTTCCTTACTCTATAGATCTTGAGTGCTTTATGGTGTTTATTGACATGTATTATGCATGCATGTAATTATGCAGGCAGTTTTCGATATGAGCTCACGACATGACTAAAATGCAAAGCGACTCCACCCCTTCCTTGTAGAGTTAATGTAATTCTAATGATGGTGTACCCATGCCCTTTTTGAAAAGGCTGAGCATACCTGGTGCAGGGAATAACATCTAATAGCAATATCAGAAACAGCAACGGCTGGAGAGAAATAAGCGTCAAGGAATCAAATCGAAACAACAGCACCATCATCATTATTTGCAAAACATTTATCCGCACTGGAACTAAATAAGTAAGGCAAAAAAAAACCTATAACAATTTAACAAATTTAATACACTAATTTTCGGACTGGCGTCCTTCTTCAGATGTAGGAAATAAATGAACTAAGAATGACATGTCATAAAAAAAAAATAAAAAAAATTGATCAATAGTCATGAGAAAGCTTGAATAGCAAAGGAACGGAAACAAGGCGAACAGTAACAATGAACGTGAACAGTTGAACAGGACTTAGCAAGTATACAATAATTTCTTTACAACCAGACGAAAAACCATAACTATTTACTATCAGTCTAACTGTCACACAACCTCCAACCAACCCCTCTCCCCACTCTTCTNTTGGCTTTGAGAGGTCAAGGAAATGTAATATCTCTCTGAATATTTAATAATTATATGAAAATACATGCATATATATACACCTACACACACACACACACACACACACACACACACACACACACACACACACACACACACACACACACACATATATATAATTATAAATAAATATATATACAGTATATAAATACAGACATACATAAGTATATACACACACACACATACATATATATATATATATATACACAGATGTATACATACATATACACCCATACACATACCCATGTATATATATATACACACAAACACATTCCATATGCACACACATTTACTTATATGTACTATATACTATATATATCATGTGTACACACACACTCTCACTCACACACGCTTATAATTACGTTTATATTTATTCATTTATATATACGTACATTGTTATGAATACCACTTAAACCCTCACTTTCAGTCGGTGTATCATCGGAACTGGTCAGACAGGCACCATCATCATCATCATCATCATCATCATCATCGTTATCGTTCTCATGATCATGATCATGATCATCATCATCATCATCGTCGTCGGCAGCGACAAATCTCAACTACAGAAACAACAGTGTGCATAATACCTGAGGACAACCGCGCATTACCCTTCCCTATATATGATGAACGTCCACGGACTTACCCGTTTGTAACAAACAGCTCTTACAGTACGAGAACGTCCCTGAAGTGGCATTCCCATGTCGTATGCGACGTAAACATACGTCCTTTTCCGTATAACGAACTGTTCCTACCTACGGCCTACTCGGCTCATGGTAATTTGATACCAGCACTTGAAAAACATTGTATAGCGAAGAAGGTTTACATCTGAGAGTTTGCGCATTTACGATGGGATCTCTTACCATCATAAGAATTACATTTATTGTACAGGTTGAACGNTAAATAATAATACCTCCCGTTCCGAGATTTTGTTTTCCACCTTATTCCTAGGACATGACTATGATGTCCCAAAATAGTTTTCAGGGAATCTAAGCCAAAGAGAGGCCAAAGATGCATTTTTATGAGACCAAGTGAAAGTAAAGTTTTCAAAACTTTATTTTTTATAGAAAAGCTTGAAAATAAAGTTGAAAAAAGTTGCAAAACATTTGCATTTAAATAATCTGTATTTAGGAGTCAAGTGCTCTGGATAGTGATTGAATACTAATTTAGAGGTGGCTTTGTTAAGAAGTCTTCTGGCGCTAAATTACCTGATCAATGAGAGTTAATTTAATTTTGCAATGCCGGATGACAATGCGGCAACTGGGGATGCTCCTCGGCGCCGAGAAATTTAGATGAGTCACAGGAGCGGCATTGTAAAAAAAAGAAAAGTACCGTATTGCTTCTAACAACCAGGCTAGTCTGATATTTTTATTGGTATTTTGTTCATGAAATATTTAATTAACAAGCAACTGCAGTTATGTAAATATATTGCTGTATGATTGCTATTTGTAATTAACTTCTAAATTGCAGAAAATTAAACACGACAGGGCACTACACTTGACAGACGAAGAGTATGACAGGATTCTACGGATTCTAGAATTAGTACGGTATAACGAGAGAGCCAAAATGTGTCAACGAGCATTGTGAATAGGGAGAATTCATTGTGCAGAAATTGCTGTTCAGATAAGGCTGACTGTACAGATAAGGCTGCGACATACGTCCTTTTCCGTATAACGAACTGTTCCTACCTACGGCCTACTCGGCTCATGGTAATTTGATACCAGCACTTGAAAAACATTGTATAGCGAAGCAGGTTTACATCTGAGAGTTTGCGCATTTACGATGGGATCTCTTACCATCATAAGAATTACATTTATTGTACAGGTTGAACGCTGTAAGGGTTGCATTCAACACCGATATACAAATGTAATTCGTACGATGGTAAGAGATCCCATCGTTAATACGCAAGCTTAATGCTGTTTGAATTTAATGATCGTCCGCGTTACACTAAAGCTATGGGGAGGAATGACGATAGGCCAACCAACCTGCTGTGGGCTGGAATGATGCTCCAGGCTTAGGGACGAAGGCTCTTCGACACGCACACTCATTGGAACATCTACAGCTTGGCACACATCCACTGCCTGGTGCCGACCTCACCCCTGAATCTGGCAAGAAAAATGAATATAGTCTTTCTTTAAGTACCATACTTTCTGGTGCGAAAATGGACGATATTAGGACTCAGCAATGTTTTTTCAAATTTTAAAATTCAAAGAAAAAAAAATCCTTACAGTGTATTAATTTCTTAACACATGGTGCAAAAAAAAAAAAAAGGTTTAGGTGAGCAAGTGTCCTCTGCTGTATAGAAGGTATGGTAAAATGTCACCGAGGAAACCGGTCTTGGCGAATGACTGATGAAGTTGGAAACAAGCTGATGACCAGCAGTAGCTGTTCCTGGCCAAAACGGCTGTTACGCTATGTCTTTCGGCTGAAAACCGGTTCAGCCAACGTTAAAATGCCTGGTGAAGAATTGTCCAAGAATTGTGCGATGCTCCGTTTGAGCGTCTTAAGAATGATGAACTAAACTCTAAGAATGAGGACGCCTAGAAGAAGCCACCTGGGATAGCTACGTTAATCTATTGTTCAAATTTAGGTAGGATGTCTCCGCAGGAATGAAGGAATGATGAGTACTAGAAGAATACACGCTCGTACCCATCCACCCAACCACCCCCCCCCCNCACACATCTACACACATATACACATCTACATAAACAAATCTACACACACAAATCTACACACACACACACACACACACACACACACACACACACACACACACACACACACACACACACACACACACACACTAAAGCCCTAGCAAAGCGTAGATAAGAAAATACCACGCAGCCATGTCTTATAACGAACTTCTTGTTCTACTGTCCCGTCCAAAAAAAGTACCCTTCCAAAGTATGATAACATGGGAACAAACGGTCTAATGGGTCTCTCATTAATTTACTTTTAATGTCCCCTGCTGCATTTTCTCAAGCTCCATGATTTTTGTATTAGGCAGTCACAACTTTCGGCCTTGTCTTCTCTTTATTCCACATCCAGACCAAGCTTAAGGACTATTAACCCCAAGAGCATCTGTCGTCTGGTGATGAAGTGTGTGCACTGTGCAGGGGATCGAGAGGGTCCCATGACCAAAGATCTTATTGTGGATGAGAGCTGGTCGAGGCTGACTTCCTTGGAAAGCATACAAATGCGCTTTATCGTATTCTTCTCACAAGTCCTGACGAAGGAGTGAAACATTTGGGATTATCATCGCCATTCTAGTGTTACAAAAAAGTAAAAGTTCCCTGGTCAGGAGAAATTACTTTTATATTGAGCAACAGCAGCTATATATGTATATATTTATTATTTTAACGATATCTGTCATGGAATGTGCTACTCCGGACATTACACACACACACACACACACACACACACACACACACACACAACACACAAAACACACACACACACACAAAACACACACTCTCACACATACACACACACACACACACACACACACACACACACACACACACACACACACACACAAACACACACACACACGCATAATGAAAAAAAAATACAAAATACACGCATGCCATTCGCTCGAATTTCGTACTATTTCTCTCTTAAACAATGCCATAATCGAAGCAATTTCTCTTGCAAATCTCACTGTTTACATTAACGGAAGCCGCGCGCCTCTTTCCCCACCTCACATATTATTGTACGTCAGTGATTGAAATCAAGTACGAGCTTGCGCATTAACAATGGTATCTCTAATATAATATCTAACCTTCGTAAAAAATTACATTAACCCTGCATGGTGAATGCCACTATGGGAATATTCAGCATCGATGCACTAATGATTCCTTTACTATGGTAAGAGATCCCATCGTTAATGAGTAAGCTCTCGAATAGCACAAAAATAGTTCAAGCACGTGTCATTTGTTTGACTGAATTTCATACGAATAGTAATGATGATGACGCTCGTAAACTCATGTCACTATTTACATCTGTCTGTGTAGTGTAGCAGGCAATGAAAGGGGCACAGTTTTATTCCAGGATCTTTTCAGGGCATGGACACTGGGCAGTCTAAGAAACGCGGAATGCAATAAATAAGGAGATACAGCTAAAATGCCCTTAGCACGGTCGCATACCGGAGGTGTGGTGATCTTGGACACTGGTCAACTTAACAACGGCATAGACACGCAGAAAGGGGAGAGGGAAAGAGAGAGAGAGAGAGAGAGAGAGAGAGAGAGAGAGAGAGAGAGAGAGAGCAAAATAGACACACATACAACACAGACACACAGAGAGAGCGAGAGAGCGGAGGAGAGGGAGAGACAGATTGAGAGAGAGAACACGAAAGAGACACACATACAACAGAGAGAGAGAGAGAGAGGGAGGGGGAGAGAGTCAGAGTAAGAAGGACGGAGAGAGAGAAAGAGAGAGAGAGAACTAGACACATATCCAACACAGACACACAGAGAGAACGAGAGAGGACAGGAGAGGGGGAGACAGATAGGGAGAGGCAACGAGACACACATACAGCACAGCCAGAGAAAGAGAGAAAGAGGGAGAGCGGCAGAGGGAGGGGGAAAGAGTGAGACAGATAGAGAGTGTGCGACAGAGACATACATACCACAGAGAGAGAGAGCCAGAGAAAGAAGATCGGGGAGAGTGAAAGAGAAATAGGGAGCGAAAGAGACACACACAGACAGAGAGAGTAAGAGTAGTGAGGGAGGAAGAGAGAGATAGAGAGAGAGCGAAAGAAACACAGAGAGAGAGCGAGACAGGGAGAAAGAGAGAAAGAGAGAAAGAAAGAAAGAGAGAAAGCGAAAGAGACACACATACAACACAGACACAGAGAGCGAGCAAGAAGGGAGAGAGAGAAAGAGAGGGAAAGAGACACACATACAACAAATAGAGAGAGAGAGAGAGAGAAAGAGAGAGAAACCGAGAGATAGAGAAAAAGAGAGAGCAAATTAGAGACACAATATACAACACGGAAACAGAGAGAGCGAGAGAGGGAGGAGAAACAGAGAGACACATACATACAACACAGACACAAAGAGAGAACGGGAAAGGGAGGGAGGGAGAGAGAGAAAGAAGCGAAAGAGACACACGTACAACAGAGAAAGAAAAAGCGAGAGAGGGAAGGAGAGATAGTGATAGAGAGAATAAGCGAAAGAGACAGAGAGAACTGCTTTTTGCCCCTTCATCCTCTACATAATCCATTATCTACACTTGTGATTGACCGTAACAATTTTTCTCAACTAAACTAAACTTGAGATAAAACGTTGCTGTCATTGAAATATGAAGTACATTATATATTCTCAAAAATTTAACTGCTTCATTTTAGAGTACACCAGACCTACTACTATCCAGACTGGAACATTTGCAGCTGTTACGCTCTTATCTTATGCTGTTTTTCCCATTTCCTAGAAAATACTTCCTAAAGTTTAAACTGCAAACAGTGTGTGCTTTTCACATCCATAGACAG
>JAWQUT010000060.1:2086244-2096413 GCA_033807755.1 Ellobium chinense
AGGGGGAGTGGGAGGGAGGGAGAGGGGAGGTTCCTAATGTACATGTACTATGCAAAGAGTGGTGTCAGAGTGTTCCGCATGTTTAGCAGGTTCTGAAGACAGTATGGATTTCAAGTGTGAATACATAAACTAGAGTTCTCTTCCTGGCAATAAGAGAGATTGAAATGTGATTCTTATGTACTTAAGGGCATATATCTGTTCTTTATCGGTTTCCAAAGTACTAGAAAATTTCATTGTTGAAATTTTAAAAATCTCAAAATTTCATGGCCTTGGAGTTACAAAGCATTATCCGTCTCTACCTAATTTTGTATTATTTTTTTTAGGTTTTTGTTAGGACTGACAGGGAGAATTGATTGCCAGCTATTATATAAATTAAAAAAAAACAACTGAATTTTATTCATAAATCTAACAACTCCACCACCAACAAAAACAAAGTGCCCATGAGACAGGAAATGCATTGTAAATATAGAGATGTGGAATATTGAGAAAATTAAAATAAAACATTGTCTGGCACTTTTGATAAATTGTTCACATACTTGTATGGATAGTAACATGCCATCTTGTTTGTCTTCAACCCCCACACAAAGTTTTGTCAGTAAGGGTGAAATCTAACCGGATGATGCCGGCTAAAGTGTAATACAACACTTGACTGATAAACTGAAATGAGCTGATACTATTCATACTGTTATATTGATATTAAAATGAAAACAGGTAGATTATCGGCGTCATATATCTGGGCTTGGCTGATCGCCAGACACACCTTCTTTACACAATTACATTAATTAAGTAAAATATGTCAGTGTCAGAGAGTAGAATGGGCTAGAGAATACTAAATTAAAAAGGTTCATGATATCCAACCCCATCTCCCCTTTCCCTCCAGTCAGTTGCGGGGCGAAGTAGCTCAACTTTGTGGGCAGAGGAAGAGGGGGAGAGAGAGAGAGAGAGAGAGAGAGAGAGAGAGAGAGAGAGAGAGAGAAGAGAGAGAGAGAGAGAGAGAGAGAGAGAGACAGAGAGAGAGACAGAGAGAGAAAGAAGGGGAAAGAAGAAAGAGATGTGAATTACGTGTGAAAGAAAAGGCAAAAAGAAGAAAAACAAAAAAAATAAGTGCTATTGCTGAACGGTTGGGAGAGAAGGGCCATTATCTAAAAGACAGACAGACAGACAGACAGACAGACAGACAGACAGACAGACAGACAGACAGACTGATAGACTGATAGAGAGACAGACAGACCGACCGACCGACCTATCAGAGAAAGATGACGAGCAAGGTTGGGCAGGTTCACGAAAAAAGTCAGCTGAGATCTATTGTTCAGTTCACTATGGCAAAAAAGCTCTAAGATCAAGTTCACTTCCATGAACATTCAGTAGTTTTCAGTTCAGTTCAGTTCCTCTTGGTTTTTGACATTATCATTTGGTTCAAGTTTTCGAGGTAGATGTGAACTGAGCGGAAATTTAGGTAGAAATTTAAAGATACGTTCAAGTGGCTACCTAACATTGTTGCAGTTCAGATCCAGATTAGTTCGTCCAAAATTGCTATTAGGCGCCGCTCAGTTTAGGTTCATGCGAACAGAACGTCAGTTCATGAACTCGTTCATATGATCTCAGTTCTGTCCAGTCCTGTTTCGTCGACGAGATAGTTACGGCCCTGTTGGAGGTAACGGACGGCAGCCAGAGGCAGACATTATTAATTATGCCAGTCTTTATGCCATACTTCAGTAAGAGTTTGTCACTCTCCTTGACAAGTATTCTGCTTAGTATCCAGTGGCGGATCCAGAGGAGGGAAACATTATAGCCGTGCCTCTCATCCCTCCCACGGGCAAAAGAGAGGGAGGGAGGGAGGGAGGGAGGGAGGGAGGAAAGAAGGGACAGAATGCGAGACAGGAAAAAGAGAAAGATAAAAATAAGCGACAAGAAAAATGTTTAAATATCGTTCCTAGTGCTTTCCAGACATCGTAACTTTTNGGAGGGAGAAAAGAAGGGACAGAATGCGAGACAGGAAAAGGAGAAAGATAAAAATAAGCGACAAGAAAAATGTTTAAATATCGTTCCTAGTGCTTTCCAGACATCGTAACTTTTTCGGAAGTTTGTAATGCTTATAACTGGCAGAAATCCGTCTTACTTAACTCCAATGTTATTGTTATATTACTCAAAAAAGGTTGAAAAGGCCATTTTTAAGGGTGCAATAATACTTCTTTCTTTGGCTTTTTGTACCACATCACCGCAAACGTTAATTCAACTGAAGGATAAAACACGCTCAGTTGAATCCTTTTAAATGAGTTAAATACATTTTATTTGCAAAATCAGGGGCTATGCCCCCTGGTACGCAGCGCCCCAGCCCTTGTCAAATTTCCTATTTGTGACTTTCTGTCAGAATTGATGCTCTTTCTCTCCCTCTCTCTCTCCCTACGTACCTCCCTATGTCTCTCTCTCTCTCTCTCTCTCTCTCTCTCTCTCTCTCTCTCTCTCTCTCTCTCTGTAGGGTAGGGGAAAGGAGGGAAAGCAAGTAGTCCCACCATAGTTGGCATGGAATTCCTAAAACTGCCCCTACTTCAGGTTTGTTAGAATTGCTTATGGGCAAGACGGAAAAAGCAGGCTCCAAAGTCGTAGTACGATTGTAGCAATCAACCTGCCTAACCCAGACCTCGGCTTTATTCTAAGGTGGTACATGATTTAATTTTCTAACACTTCCTTGCAATCGCTTCGGGGAGTAAACAATCCCATGCTTTGCCCTTCTAACCCCTTCATGTAGTGGCTTCAGCGAGTATTGAAGTGTTGCATGGGCTTTAGCTGTGTTGCGAATTGCTACGTTTGAAGTACCGTGCGAGCAGTATAATGTATGTTTAGCTCTAGCTCTTTATCTGGCTGGGATACTGCAAATTTATATAAACACCAACATCTACCAGTCCAGTGCTCATGAATATCTCTTCTTCATTGTTTTGCTGTTCCTTTAACACAGAACATTAGTTTTCCCTTGGACAGTTGAAAATACTGTACGTATGTTAATTTTATAATGCAGTATCGACTCAATGGTCGGAGCTTCGATATTGAATTGAGCGGCAAGATTTGTGGATTCGAAACTTCAACTTCGAGCAGTAGCCTTGTCCCAATTTTCGCGCTCCTCCTGCATAGCATCCGACTCCGTTTAAATCTTGCCTTCACAAATATTTTCGTAACGGCCTCTTCGTGTCACAACGAGGCAAACAAAAGTCCCAAGATGCCAGGTCATACGTGAATATTGACAGGTTGCGAAAGTCACACACCGCACGTGGAACGGGAGACACTGACTCACTGACTCACCTTTCATGGCAGTCAATCTTCCTTTGCTGTCCGCCATCTTGTAAGAAGAAACTAGAAAAACGACGTCAGTTAGTAGGTCTATTTGGAGTAGGTGTTATGTTACTTAATTAACTTTAATGTTAATGCCTAGTCCTTGAAAACGGGCTGGTTTGTTGAGTTTGATCACAACTCCGAAAAAAGTAGGCCCTACTTGGCGTAAAGATGTAAACACTGCAAAGCATGCAGCGCCTGCGTGACAAAAATCAGACCTTTAAACTTCTCTTACTTAATGATGTGCTAGATATGTGACCCCTAGACCCGATCTGTGTTAGCACAGGAGGATTTCATCCGCTACACACTCAGTGGAAGGCCGAGAGGCCACCCTTAGGCTTATCAGCACAGACTACAACAGTGTAGTGCCACACTTTCTAAGCACGCTGTGCTCTGTTACTCCTAATAATTATTATATTATATGCATTGGCACCCGTTAGGCTTTTCGACCTGTACGTTCATGTTTAAAATACGAAGTGGGACATGCACGGTTGGGTCTGCTTCAGAGTGCAAAAAAAATCATGACAGAATAAATCCTGTGATTTCACAGTTGAGATGGTTTATGGTAGACTTCACGACCAGTTTTAAACACTTTAGTGATTTGCGTATCATAACTGGAGCAGCGTGGCCAAATGATTGCAGGGTTGGACTCGAGATCTCAAGGTCGTTCGATTCCCGACCATGGTCTGTTATAAGTGCCTTGGAAAAACAGTTCATCCATATTCATATTCTTCTCAGTCCAGCCATCTGTAAAATGGGTACCTGGCTATAGACAGTGAAAGCTAATGTCAGAATGCTAGTGATCAGCGCCTCCAAATGGCAACGGTTCTGTATACTCCTCAGGGAGTTAAGAAAGTCCCAGAGTGATCTGGCCTGCTGGGATAATAATAGCGTGAAGCTGAGTGAGCGGGCATTAGCCTGGATACAAGACTAATAAACCACATTATTATTATTATAATAATTATTATTATTATTGGATAGGCAGGGATATTGCGTCAGGACCTCATCGTCTTGCCTGGACCAATCCAACTTGTGAGATATTGGAGCTGGCGAGTAAAGTTTGGTATAGAAGATAAGGGTGTGGGAACCAGCCTGCTACATCGAAAATCGGATTCGCTCGAGTAGACCTACATTCTATATGGTCCTTCTATATTTGGTTTTGCGCGAACAAAGCTTTAACAAGTGACCGAGTGATAAATGACTCGGTACATAGTTCTTGGACTGACTGACTGATTGGCTGCTAGACTGGCTGACTGACTGACTATTTGCTGAAATGACTGACTGACTCACGCATGCACACACACACAGGCACGCACGCACGCGCGCACTCTCATTCACTCACTCACTCCCTTACTCACTCACTCACTCACTCACTCGCAATGCTCGCTCTTTGTTCCAGCAATTTAGTAATTGGCTCGTTGCCAAAGATCATGCACGAAGAGGGTAGTATTTGAGCTGCATGCTTTTTCGTCAGACTGCCAGAGCTAAACATGATAAAAACTGGGAGAAAGGGATGGAGGCGACATAACATCCTCCATCGAAACAGTTTGTTTTAAAGTAGTAAATGAAGCAGACACTGCATCACTCTGTTCCCACACTCTCTGACAAAATATGTGTCAGCCAAAAGTTCATCCTGTCTCAAAGAGAATGAAGTGGCTATTGTGTTTTATGTTTTTCTGCCACTGCTAAACATTTCAATCATTCCGGCTTCCTGTTTTGCTCACAGGAAAGCAGAAGGAATTTCTGGCATGGTTAGATATGTACAGTGTATTTATTTACTTGACTTGTTATCGTGATAAACAGAGCAAGACAATGCTTAACAGCTTGTTCATGATTACTTTACCAACGACCATATTAAGAGGTCGGCTTTAGATCATCAAGGCTGTATGTAGACACATGCTAATTTTCATCAATGATAAAGACCCAGTTATCTTTCAGGACTGGTAATTACATAGATATATCACCACATCAATTCATGTTTAGAATGATCTCCGCCATTTCTTTTTTTCTTAGGTCAATTTTACGCTTTGCAATGACTCGCTGGCAGGGTGACCGAGCGGCACAGTATTTATCTCTTATGCGAAAGGCCTGTTTTTTTAATGCGTGTGACCGGGTGCAAGGCGTATTATATTCTTCTCGTAGTACAATGGGGAGGAATGTGAGCCCAGTCTGATGATTAGTTGGATATTGTTACACATTATCTTGGGAAATGTACCACTGAAGACTTTACCAAATTACTGTGAAGGATCAATTTTTAGAAGATAGGCCGAAAAAACCTACAGTAGAAAGTTTCATGCCCTTACCAGGAATCGAACCCAGCGTCTCTTAGCTTGCAAGTCTGAACGTGCTAACACTACATCAGGGGGACGTTAACCTCACAGCAATTCAATCCTTAAATACCTACTGCCTGAATCGGTCCCTAACTTTCACGTGTGAATCTAGACTTCACCCGTGACCCTAACACATTTCCCGACTGCTCACATCCACATGTGCATGATATGTAAAAGACATTCTCTTGTCGAGAATCTGATCGAGATTCAGTCCTCCTCTCTGATACAGCTATAGTCATAAGGTTGCTGAAAATAGACTTTAAAACCCAACACACAAACAAACAATTGCAAGGACGTCTCTGAATTTGTAGGAACGTGGAAATAGCACTTTACACGGCAACATGACCGCATGCATGGCTGTTTAATGACGTCTCCTGTTTATCTGTTTTCTGTCCCGGAATTTCTGTCGCCGTGTAACTGGAGAAGTCAGTATCTAGTCACATTATTTTAGTCCATGGTACCCGTCCAAGGACAACAAGCCGTGCCAGATAAACAAGACACACACAGACAATAATTATTACTCCGGCGCCTTTCGTTTGTCAAGCTGTAACTTCCGCAGTTTCTCACAATGGTATAGTATGACAAAGAGAAATGCCATTTCACTTGAGTTGCGCGTCCACAGATCTGCGATCCGCTAGTGTAAACAATGATTGCATGCGTGGCCGCATGAATAATCCATGCGTCAATTTAACGCTCTGCGTTAACTGCAATTAACACAACTAATGTTTTATGAGTTTCTCATAGTTACCCGAATGCGTCAATTAACGCTAGGATTTTGCGTAAGGCCACTGAACAAGTCGAAGAGATCCTCGCCTAAACAACGTGGATGCCACACATCCTTAGTTATTTAACGTCTAGTGTTTCAACTGTTAATGATGAAGAGGAACACCTGGTTAAACTTGCTGTTGTATGTACTGATTCAAGAAAAAAAAAATGAAAGGTTTGTTGACTACCAGAGTAAGTAAACTAATTGACATGGAAATATATGACGATATACATGATACATGATAATTATATACATACAAGACTAACACCCCATTTTACAAATGGGCAGGCTGGCAACGCACCAGCGGCGAAAGAATACCCAGCGCACCGAATGGCATCACAGACAAATGCATTAGACTCCGTGAAAAAGTTGGACGATTGGCGAATCGGACGGATTGAAAAGATCTATCGGAGATTGTATTTCGTTGCTATACACATTCTTTTTTTTTTTAAGGGGTAAAAAAAATAAAGAGACTGATGTGTATAGTTACGTTTTGTGTATTTTTCTACGAATTTAGGTGAAAACCGCATGTTTTTACGTTACGTAGTTCTCAAGAAATCTGTGACACAAATTTGGCTGAAGCGTTTTATTAATAATATAGATAATAATATTATGTACTACTAAGAAATTTGCACTGCAGAACCTGCGATTCTGTTGTGAAACTCGCCATTTCAAGAAATGCAGGAACAATCGAAGGCTGGACTAACGGAACCAAACTCATCCTCCGTCTGGAAAGATCTTAATACCTATTACAGGAACATTTTGAACTGAAATTCATCCAGCAAGTTCATTGCTACCCCACTCACCAAACAGTACACTCGTCTTTGCCATGGAGATCTCAAGTCTTACCATGGAAAACCCTCTGAGGAATTGAGAAAGACATATTTTAAAAAAAACAACCAGAACATTATATTTTAAGTGTCTTGTTTTGCTTTTACCCACATCTTTCACTACCTTATCTTCAAGATTCGGTGGATAGAGGTCCGACAGAATTGCCGCTCTCTGAGGAATGCGGTGTAACACGTAACAGACGTCTGGGGGTTGACCTCAACAGACGCTTTAACACACTCGACATTCCCAATAGAGCAGAAAAACTTTGGGTTACTGTGCATCAGACAGTAGTGGTTCACCACACTCTCATGTGATTTTAATTGAGTTATTAGCGACTTTGAAATTTGCAAAGCGCATATAACGCCTGTCGAGCTTGCTGGAACACTATTTTTGGAGAGAGAGAGGGAGAGAGAGAGAGAGAAAGGGAGAGGGAGAGAGAAAGAAAGACAGAGAGAGAGAAAGAGAGAGAGAAAGAAAGAAAGAGAGAGAGAGAGAGAGAGAGAGAGAGAGAGAGAGAGANACCTGCGATTCTGTTGTGAAACTCGCCATTTCAAGAAATGCAGGAACAATCGACGGCTGGACTAACGGAACTAAACTCATCCTCCATCTGGAGAGATCTTAATGCCTATTACAGGAACATTTTGAACTGAAAGTCATCCAGCAAGTTCATTGCTACCACACTCACCAAACAGTACATGGAGATCTCAAGTCTTACCATAGAAAGCTCTCTGAGGAATTGAGAAAGAGATAGTAAAAAAAAACCACAACAGAACATTGTATTTAAGTGTCTTGTTTTGCTTTTACCCACAACTTTCTCAACCGTATCTTCAAGATTCGGTGGACAGAGGTTCGACAGAGCTGCCGCTCTGAGGAACGAGGTCTAACACGTAACAGATGTCTGGGGGTTGACCTCAACTTTAACACACTCGACATTCCCAATAGAGCAGTAAGACTTTGAGTTACTGTGCATCAGACAGTAGTGGTTCACCACACTCTCATGCGAAACGAAACTTTTCCACATTTTGATGTAAAATATGGGATGAAGATAGCCCTCAAATGGACCTGGGAAATGGCCTCTGGGTCCATTCTATACTTTGTTAATGAGCAAAATAAAATAACTGATTTACAGACATTTGATACATTGTTTCTATTTTCTTGCCTTTCAGTGTATATCAAATACTTCGATTTTACCCATATGCTTATACGAGATATTGACAATAGTAACAACTCTGAAAACCGGTTGTACATGATCTTGGATGTGTTTCAATATAAAAGAAAAGAGAAGGGGTAGGACTCCTGAGCTTGATAGAAAAGATAATGTCTGAACCGATCCCCCTGCCACTTTTCAAGCTAACAAAACATAACAGCATACATCTTTGGGGCACAAAAGCTTTTCAGTGATTTTAATTATTAGCGACTTTGAAATTTGCAAAGCGCTTGTAACGCCTGTCGAGCTTGCTGACACACTATTTTTGGAGACAGAGAGAGGGAGAGAGAGAGAGAGAGGGAGAGGAAGAGAAAGAGAGAGAGAGATAGAGAGATAGAGATAGATAGATAGATAGATAGATAGATAGATAGATAGATAGATAGATAGATAGAGAGAGAGAGAGAGAGAGAGAGAGAGAGAAAGAGAAAGAATTGACAAGACAGCTCATTATAACGGAATATTTGAGGGGAAAAAAAATCACCTTTTCGTGAGTCTTTCGCTAGCACACCCATGTCACACTATTTTCTTCCCCCACGCTTACTGCCTTTTTTCTCTCTCTTTATTGCCTTCCACAAAATGGCGCCCTCGACAGCGTACAAAAAATCACGTGATACATATTCTAGGATCCTTTCGCTGACCGTTATGGTAGAGATAGACATTATTAGGCATGCGTTTCTGGCATGCTGAAGTATTACGATCATACTGCACTTTACGAACTGGACACAGATGTGATGTGCAACATGCTCGTAACACCAGGGCAGAAATGCATGCCAACCTCTGTTATAACGGTCCTTGAATCCAGAATTGGAAGAAAAAACCCCCACTATTGTTACATCTGTGGCTATTCTACAATTTCTGCCTATTGTTCGGGACTGTGTGGACGACCTAGAGGTCATCATACCATGCCAGCTCATCCACCCCCTCATTATAGTCACAGAAATGCGATCTGCCTGACCGAGCGTTTGATGACCTCTGTGTACGAACAGACGTGGCGGGAACTCCATAGAGTGAAAGAGAGAGAGAGAGACTGTCAAAATGTGACCACAGACGGTTTTTTTTTTTATGGTGCGCTGATTTTTTGAGGACTACTGTTTCATTAACGGTAGCCTATATCATAAAAAAATACAGCTTACAGACTCAAATGTTAAATATGGCATAGTGATGTGAATCATAGATGCACAATTAACTTCCGCTTCATGTCTTGACTTCGTTTCTGTCTCTATAAATAAAAATATATTATGTATTATCAATGAGATGTATAACATTGTAAATCAAATTTCCTACGGGGTATAAATAAAAGTCGTATTTTCATTTTTCATTTTTTTTTCTCTTCGCTTTTCTTCTCCTTCAGATTCAACATAATTATCATTCAGGGAAAAACTGTCATGCAAAACTTGCAACCAATGGCGCTATAATAGAGAGGAGCTACAAAAATGCTATACTTGATATTCTCATAGCTTCAGGCAGAGATTTACATTTGTAAAGGATGATACTGAGACACGCATTTTCAATTTACCTCTTTCTAGCTTGATCATATCTAAACTTATGAATCTGCAGCTTCAGTGATAGCAGCAACATGATATTTTAAGAGAAAGAGTGAATAGGGAAACAAAAATAAATCATGAGGAAGTTTGTAATACTCGATGTGACTAATAGGAATATATCTACCCGAGTCTGTTTTTTGAGCGAACAGATCATCACCCTTCCC
>JAWQUT010000060.1:2108606-2121106 GCA_033807755.1 Ellobium chinense
AATCCATCCTCGCACGGGTCTGCATGTGACACCATCGGGCGGATAGAAAATAAACGCTCGTATCAAGAAAATGAGTCCAGAGAGTTAAAACAAAAAAAAACTGCGCTTTGTCTGTCGTCGCAGGATGCCCCACAGACCGGATGGGCACTCTTCTAAATAATCGGGCTAAAACGTTATTTCAGAACACAGATCTATCATGTGGGTGGCCGTGTCTTCCCTCCTGGGGATTCATACGTCAGTAGATCTGGCCCTAGCGGTGCAAGGGCGAAGGAGCCAATCAGCAGTTGCTAAAAGATATAGCTAGGATCAGAGCTTTATCATGAACAGAATTTTTGTAGTGCAAAAGGGTAATTTGATGAAATGGAGAGAACGTAAAGGAGTGCAAAACTACCTCAAAACCTCTTCTTCGAGTACATCCGTTTGTCAGTTCGTCCGCCTATCGCTTGTCCTGTATGTCTATTTCTTTTACCAGCTTTTAGTTCTTTTTGTTTTTTTTTTCTGGCATCCTTTATCTCCGATGTCTCATTATTTTTCTCACCCTACATCTCGAATTGCCATCAACTCGCTGTTTTAAAAAGATGTGTCCCAAGGGCTGTTTTTGTCTGTAAACCCTGGATTAAAATTCCTCACTTGCTTTTTTCCCCCCTACATCCCTCTCTCCTCTGTCTGTATATATGGGTCTTTGCAATATTTTAGAGTGTGAAAAAGATGGCAGAGACATACTGCAAAGGCCGAAGGATTAGGTTGAATAATGCAAACATAATAATGCATTTTGTTGGCGCCCAACATTTTTTTGCATATTATCGATTTTCGCTTCTAATTATGGCTGTCCAGTCTGCAACACTCCACGTGGATGAACTAGATGAAAGGTGTCTTGTAAATGCTCTGCAATTTGGAAAGTACGGACGTCAAACATTAGTGACGTCACACCCGTTTAAAAGGTGAATGATGGTTAAAAAGACCAACAACTCCGTCAGCATTGACCTTTAAAGTTAAAGGGCTGCCATTTCCCTCGCATTCATCCACAATCACTGTGTCTGTAGCTTAACGACCCAAACTTGAAACCTCCGATCAGAAGATTCCTTTCAGCTGTCGTTTATACATCCATTTTCTCTGTCATCAGGATTAAAGTTTGCTTTCATCAACTTTGCAGTTTTTGCTTTTCATACTGACGTCAGAGTATAACACTGTGAAACAAGTGTCATGAAAGTTTCTATATCTGGGTTTACAGATCGTGTGAGAGGTAGGCGACCAGTTATAAGAGAAGAAAAAAGAGCTCGAGAATGAAGGCAGAGAAATATGGCTAGAACACCTTATCTTCGAGATAAGGCTTTAGGATGAATGGCAGAATGATCCAGCTTCCTTGATGGATCGAGATAATCCCCAATTCATTAAACTTGGTTCCTGGTATTAAATATTATTATGATAATGCCATTGGTGTGGTGACGTACATCTGGTTCTTTCCGGCATTTTCTTGGCCTGAATTAAATTTGTGAGTATTAATTATATGAATGGCGGGCTCAAAAGTGTGTTCTCGTGACAATCATGTAAATTCACGACAAAAGTCGATAGAAACTCACTTAATGTCGACTGATATTCCAGCAAGTGACTCGATCAAGGAATTCCAACCGAAAGGACAGGATTATCCATTTCTCAAGGCAGCAGGCTATTTTTAGTGTGAGATAATTATCCTCCTATAACCCTAGACATGACATTTCTTTTCCCCAGAAATGAGAGAGTTAGATGAAAATCCAGATACCACGTCAATAAAATAACATCACCCCTTTCATATTTGAGGAGGTCACTCGCAAAACCTTCCAAGTCACTTGAGGTATGGATGATGACTTTGTGGGATTTGATAGTGTTTTCCAAGAAAACCCAGAAGGTTATGGCATTGCAAGTGTTTCGTTTTTCTCCGTATACAAGATATGCCGACATAGTGGGGTTTGGATGCCAAAGTATTAAGAATGGTGAAGGGAACACCTTATAGGAAAACCAAAAGCAATAACCCATCTTCCCTAAAACTTGACCCAGCAGGTTTTGCAAGTGACCTCCTCATTTAGTAAACGACTTCATCTCGAGTTGTTATGCGGCGCCTCGCATTCTGCATTTCGGTCTAAACGTCCATGGGGATCAGTCCATAAAACGAGATCGCTGGCGAGGATTTCCTATTTCCCTACCCTACCCACAACGGGGCTGTAAATACAGTCATGCTGCAGGTAGGTGAGACACTATTGCGAAGAGCAGGATCTCAAAGGGCGAATTATGGTCTGTTGAGGAATTGTGGTCAACTTACCTTTTTTGTCTGGCATTATATTTTCATAGGTATTTATTATTATTATTATTATTATTATTATTATTATACTTGTCATTATCACTGGCAGGGATTGGGAGGAGCCAAAATAGTCCTTCTTTGTCCAAGCCAGTGAAAAGTGAAGGGTGTATTTAAAAATAGCAACCTAGCTAAAAATTTCTGTCGTCATATTTTTTATCTGGTTTTGCTTAAAAGCAAAGCACAAAATGACTATCAGCGTTTGTTTGGCCCCTGCTATTTGATAAAATAGGAAGCCACACCCCTTCCTCGTATTCTGTTGGCAGTCCTCAGCAGTGGGTTTACTTGTGGTTGTGCGCGCCACTTACACTACTTAATGTGAGGAAAGGTGCACACCTACTAGAGGTTGTTAGAAAAGGTGTGGTCTTTTGTACAAAACTGGAAGAAAAATCATCTACGGTTTCAAATTTGCTAGTGGAACATCTTATCAACAGCCTAATGTCGGAGAGGAATGTGGCATGAATCAACGGTGATCTATATGCCAACGAATGAAGCAAAGATATAAGTATAAAAAACATCGCTTGCAAGTCAATGCATTGTTTCCTGGCTCTTCCGTATTGGTCGCAGCCATCTTGGCTTGCCCAGCGACTCATACTTCCTTTGCTATTTATCTGTGTGGCTTCTTATTTTGTCAAACTGCAGGAAGCAAACAAACGTTGCCCTGGGGATAGTTTGGGTTCAGGGACAGTCCAAAAAGCTTAAGTAACCTGTTGAGTGAAAACCAAAAGACGAAACTGAATTACAGGTTTATAGCCAAGACATGAGCAGGAAAAGAACTTTATCCAAAGAAACCATTCAGTTCTGCCCTTTACGTCTTGACACTCTCAAGTTCGACTATGTTATTTTTCAGGAGAGCTGCTCTCCTGGCGATATTGTTTGTAATCGTATGCCTGAAACCACCTTGAGCATGACTCGCAGACAGATAATCTGACAGCCAAAGAACATTTCTCATGACAAACCCGGGCTGATTTGAAAGTTAATCACTTGCTGAGCCACCACAGCGACGGCTGCGATGTTGATTCAGCCTTTTTCGCGCGGCGTCCACCATCTTTCATTAGATTGTCACCGGCGGGTCTGATGATGGGCTCTGTAGCTAGGGTGTATAATATCACGGGTGATGAGGATTAAGGCCTGAAAAAAATAAACAGAGAGGGAGAGCTAGGGAGAGAGAGAGAGAGAGAGAGAGAGAGAGAGAGAGAGAGAGAGAGAGAGAGAGAGAGAGAGAGAGAGAGAGAGAAGTACAGAAATGGCAGAAGATAGGCCGACAATACAGCTAATGAGGGGGAGAAGTAGATTGGGAAGTGAGTAAAGCTAGGAGAAGGGAGATATGAAGAGTGGCGGAAAAGTCAGACAAACTGATGAAGAAGACCAGAATATAAGAGAAGAAAATTTAAAAAAAAAAATTAAACGCGTACGGGAGGGAAAAACAAGACCTGAACAGGCTATGGTAGCGATACTACTTTTAGCTACTCTTACAAGAACCTTTAGCGATTTTGTTCTCTTTGCAAGGATTAAAGTTCCAACCATGAGAGAGTGGAGACATTTTAAAGAGAGTAGAACACTGAGACAGACGTCATCAAAGAGGAAGATAAAGAATGGTGTGTTTAAGCGCACAGACATTGAGAAAAAAACCGAATGGCAACCCTAGTGAAATGGTTAGACAAACTGAGGATAACCCCAGGGAAGAAGACATCATCCTTTTTTATGTTTATTTTCCAGGCGCAGTCATCCTCCTCTCCGGTGCCATCTCTAATTTTCTCCCAATTTACTTAATACTGAAAACATCAGAGTCAGTAGAACATTTTTTTTTCACAATGTGTTTTTTTCAGGTACACTCCACTTCGATCAGAAATAGAACAGTGCAACTCTATCCAGACTTCAACAAAATATATGGTTTAAAAAAAAAAGGTACCATTTTGCTAAAGGATCTGATTTTTTTAACTCAGGAAAGATGTACTGTAATTACAGGCTGTAATCACCGCCAGGGATGCTCATATAGACTGTCCCTTCGGCGTCTTAAGAAATAAGAGACTCAAATGGATGTGCAAAAATAAAGAAGAGAAGCGCAAAGGCGGCGCCCTCGCATTCCTTTAGAGATAGTGCTGAACTTGCAGCTAAGCTTTCCTCTGACATTTTAATAAAAATTATACCGGCACTCAACAGAGCCCAGACCTCTGCGATGGCCAAACTGTATGGAAAGGATCCAGCAGGTCAACAAACGCACGAACAAAAATGAGCAATTACTTTGCAGATATGAAAGCTCTATGTCACATATAATTAAATGCACTAACTATATTATGTAAGTAAAATTTATAGTCAGAAACATTGTTTTATTATGACAGTTATCAAACTGTAGGTATGGGGCGTGCTAGCACTATATGGCAGCTGAAGTATCAAAGACAGGCATGAACAAAACTATACGCGTTATATATTCACACATATAGCCGCTTGTAGAACACCGCTTTAATGTAATACACACCAAAATATCTCCGTTTCAGTTTCAGACCAGACCCAACTTTTCACAAACTTTCAAGCAATTGGTGACGTTTTAAAAGTCATACAGGTGACGAACTACCCTTAAAAATATTTTCAGAGGTAGACTACATCCTTTTAGTTCGACTCGCACCAACATTTCCTAGGCGCTAGGTTAGACTTGGTTCAACTTTCCACCTAGTTTTATTAAAATTGCACAGATACATTTGAGTTGTTTTGTGAAAAGCATAAACTGCCTTGATATACAAGCATTTCGCTTGACGCAGTACTGGTGAGAGTAAGGAACGATGAATGATATCATTCCTTACTCTAACCAAGTCCTAACTTTCCAGTAAGGTTAATGCAAATCGGTTGGTAATGTTTTGATTTATAATATTAACAAACAAACAAACAAAAAACAAACAAAAACAAACAAACAAACACCAAACAAACAAACAAACAAACAGACAAACAAAGTAACCAAAATCTGATGTAAAAATGCAAACCTTCTTGCGGAGTTAATAGGATGTAAAATATACAAATTGCCTGCGCAAAAAAATAGACCTCTAATATTTCATTGTTGAATGTGTAATATGTCATGTCAAGATCATATTTTCCAATGATTTCATGTTTTGTACTTATCCACCAACACCTTAGTAAGTGACACACGTTTATCAATTGAGAGTGTGCGCGTTAACGATGGGATCTATTACCACTGTAAGAATTATGTTAGTGCATCGGTACTGAATGCACCGTAGTAACATCCAACATGCAGAGTTAATGTAATTCTAACCATGTTAAGAGATTCAATCGTTAATGCGCAAGCTCTCAAGTATTTTGGATCCCCGGTCATCGCTTAGTTTCGAGTTTAAAATCTCACTCATAACGACAATAAGGACAGCAACAGCAACAACAATGTCTGTCGCAGCTGGTGTCCGATCACACACACAAAATATAAACAGTAGCGACAACATAGACTGCACCAAGGTATCAGCAACAGTCAGCTGTTGCAATAACAAATGTATATACGACCGCCAATACAGTGTTTTAAATGGACTAGCGAGTCCTCTCTCTATAATATAAAGAAGACCTTTCCTCCGTCATGTATTCGTAATCATAAACATTTCCAAATCTAGGATGCACTGGCCCACAGAAATACACAGAAAAGTTTGGGGTTGAAGATCTCTTGAGACATTTCTGAAAGTTTAATTTATCATGGTCCAGCATCTCAATGTTTCAGGGAGCGCGGTTCCGTCACATTAAAAAGAACACCATTTTCTTTGTTAATGTGGATGTGTCAAGGGGAAGCATTTCCGGTGGATAAAACTAAATCTGGAAACGAGGTCCAGTCTCTCATGGTGCAGGAATGTCATTTGCCGACTCAATTTTTTGTTAGTGCGCTTTCAGCAGACAACACTTTGCAATGCAGGGTTTCCGGTTAAGCTTATATCATATACGTGGCAGCTGGGTAACAACATAGCAGCACTCTCTCTAGAAATGGACGTAAATGCACGACGGGCTTGGTGTTTTGGCCTCTCTGGTTCCGGTGGTTGCCATAACATCATTACGCATTGAGGAGAAGAGAAGGGCGATTTAATGGGTGGCGTTTTGCACAGAAAGTGCATTAAGCTTTTAAGAGCTTAAAAGAGATTCAGCCTGAACAGGAAATCGAAGCTGAGTTTACTCCTCTCTGATGGAGAATACATATCGGCTGAACGGACATTTTTGTGGGAGAAGAAAAACAAAACTGTTGGATAGGCATTGTTCAGAAAGAATAAAAATACAGTAGGATTTCAAGACCTCGAACATCACCTTTCATTGGTAAAGCTATGGGGTCAAGCTATTTTATCGCCTATTCATTTCATCACAAAGCCACTTCCATCCATGAAGTCTGTCACATTGCCTTGTGTTGCCGAGTTGCGCGGCGGGTTCAGTTTTTCTATTCAGAGGGGCTTTATGTGTTTAAGACTAACTCTTCTTTGTAAAGCTTTCTCAATACTAACGTTACTCTCGATCAGTTAGTTAAAGTTTGTTGTCTGTCCTCAGTAGGTCTATATACCCTCTATATCAGAAATTCACTGTTCATGCAAACAATTCTGTTCGAAGGATGGGTGCTGTCACTAGTATTCGAAATAATCTATGTACTCATTGCAATACTGTTGTCCCAAATATCGTATTGACGAGCAAAGCCATCGCGCATAATCGAATACTTCACAGAATCGCAAAGTATGAACTGTTCCCTCAATATTCGAGTAATTTGGGGTTCTACGATTCCTTAGAAACACTAATTATTGCAAAGGATTGCTTTACGTTTTTTTTGATAGATTTAGCTAGGACAAATGGCAGTTGTACTGAACTTCTGAGATCATTATTAATAATGTATGCATTCGGGTTGGAGATACACCGTCATAATAATTTATTAAGAGTATTCCCTTAAATTCTTCTGCCGGAATCTCAGTTCTGACCACCAATACTGTGCACGATTATTTTTGATTCTTCGAGTCTCAGGTCTTCCCGTCAGCCCGCTCTTTATATCATCCTCTATGTTTATGCGACTTTCGCAGTAGGATGACGCTAAACCTCAGAAATAGAAAAGTTGAAATATTAGAGAAAAGCAAAACCCATACAGTCCGTCAGAATTGAATTCAAACGGAAACACAGTGAGCTCGAATCAGTAATTCCAACGGATCATAATAGTTTGATGTGACGTGTTCGGGTACTTACGCCATGTTCTATTGTGAACTTACGTCCTGCTCTGGGAAATTAATTATCGCTACAGCCTTGTTACTTGGCGTGTTTGTCCGGCTTTTATTCCGCAACGTTTGTCAGATTAAACCTCATTCCGTGGCCTCTTCTGAGGTCTTCATTCCATGTATAGGCTGGTTTTCACGTTATTCCTAACAACCCCCCCCCCCCCCCCCCCAAAAAAAAAAAAAAAAAAAAAAAAANCGATACTTTTGATGCGGTTTTGGTACCAGGTCACTCTAGGCTCTTTGATGAAGAATCTTACAAGCTGTTACTGGGGATTGGACGAGAATCAAAAAAAACCAAAAACAAAACAACAACAACAACAACAACAAAACAACAACAACAAAACAACGGCTCATTATATCAGCTAAAAATGACATTGAATATTCAAGTTCACCAACCTCTCAGTGAGTATGTTTTCATCCAATGCCATATTTTTCACACTAATGCTGAAGACCTAGGGAGTTAACCTAATATAATGAAAAAACAACCCACATGATATTTACATCTCACATCATTCCAGAAAACTCATATATCAAATGAAAATGAAATTGAATATACATTTTCTCGGGCCTCTCACAGAATATATTTTTATCCAATGCCACATTTCTCCGATATTAATACTGAGGATTCTGGACTGAATCTGGTATAATCTAAAATCCCGCAGAATTTTGTCCTCATATCTAGATCCTCAGTTGGAGTCCATGTACATGGCTACTTTCACATTATTAAGAAAACTTATATATCAGATGAAAATGAAATTGATTAAAGAATTTCACGCATGTCTCAGAGATTTTTTTTTCGTAATCTAGTGCCACATTTCGTTGACACTGAGGAACTTGGGATCTAAGCTCACATAATCGAAAAACCTACATAATATTTGTCTTTATATCTAGATCTTGAATTGGAGTCCATGTATAGGTGTCTTTTCACATCAGTCCAGAAAACATAAATTATATCAGATGGAAATGAAATTGAGTATACACTCTCAGACACATATCAGAGAATATGCTTTTATCCAATGCAATACTTCTTTGCATACGAATGCTGAGCTGCTCGAGATTGAATCTCATATGATTAAAAAACCTACACAATATGAAAAATTTTCTTTTTCATATCTAGATCCTCAATTTGATTCCATGTCTAGATTACTTTTCACATTATACCAAAACACGCATATGTCAGATAAAAATGAAAAATTTGAAATTTCAATTTCACACATCTCTCAGAAAATATGTTTTTATCCAGTACCATATTTCTTTGATACAAATGCTGAACACCTTGGTACTGAAACCACATACTATTAAAAAAAAACACAAAACCACCACATAATTTTTTGTCTTCATATCTATATCCTGAGTTCGAGTCCATGTCTATGTTACTTTTCATATTAATCTAGAAGACTCATGTCAGATGAATATGGACTAAATGTACAATTTCATTCATATCTTTGAAAATAATGTTTTTAGTAGTTCCATGCTTTACTTCCATTTCACCCATAATATTGCAGAGGATATCAGATATTGAACATTATGTAATCGAAAGACCTACATGATAATTGTCTTCATGCCTGGAACCCGAAACTGTTATTTTTTGTTATTACATCAAGGTTTATCCTCGCTGAAGTCTAATGGTACAGCAGTAGTGAAAAGAGTCTGTAATCTAATAACCATTATTATGAAGACATTTAGATAGTAACATTTTATTTCGATTCTTTGTATAACAATATAAAAAATGGAGTACCCTCATGGGGGTTATTGGTACCTTGAGTATATTTACATCCGCCATTGTCATTGTTACTAGTTTCTGCTGTTGTGTATTGTTAGGTATTTTCTGACCGCTTTTGGATACTCATATGTGATGCTGACATGAGCTTAACAGGAATGATTGAATCTTGAATATTACCCAAGAATTCGAATACTTGACTAAGTTTAAATTTAGAACAGTATGAATTATCATATCTAGAACTTGTTTTCATGTCGCCCCTATAAATTCTGCTCCCTGCATAGAATATAAGCTCTACAGAAGCCTTAATGACTTTTTTTTTTTCTGACGCTAAGCTGCATCATCAGCAGGATATTTATACGCAAGTATTTTTTTTTCTTTATTCAGGCCAATTGCCTGTCACAGTACATAAAACTAGGGGACGCAGAAGAAGAAGAAGAAGAAGAAGAAGAAGAAGAAGAAGAAGAAGAAGAAGAAGAAGGCGAAGAAGAAAAAGAAGAAGAAGAAGAAGGCGAAGAAGAAGAAGTTGAAAAGTAATAATAATAATAATAAGAAGAAGAGCAACTACAATAACAATGACGACGATAACAACAACAACAACGACAAAGAGGAGAAGACATACGTATATATAAAACATGATTTGTATATTCTCTCAAAACGCAGCCACAGCACGTAACAAAGCGCAGTCAACCAACTTAGTTGCCATTGTCATAGCGGAGAAACCCAAGGTGGTTCATATAGAGACAAATGCAGGATCTGTTGACGTCACTTACATGAGTTAGTGCCTCTAGATTTTCTATTCTGTGGCTTCCTGAGAGTTTCTGCTTCAAATGGCAGTAGTTAGCTCCCCTACGTGTTGAGGGTTTTAAGAAACCTTACGGGACATGATGTGAAAAGAAGGGAAGAAAGGAACTGCTCCGATAAGTGGCACCCCCACTTTGTTGTCATCATCCTCCGCCACTGAAACACGCAACTGAAATCACAAATCTCACAGAAAATTAGTCAGTAATGGAAGTGAGAGGAATAGCTAACCACCGTGGGGAATTCAGAGAGAGTTGCAAAGAAAGAAATAGAAGAGTAGGAGGAAGGGAATGAAAAAGAAAGGAATATGAAAAAAAAAAAGCTTGGCAAAACCAGCTGTCCAATGTTTCAAAATACCGACCGAAGAAACTGAAGAGGAAAACAAACGGAAAGGCAGGAAAATGAATTTCCCGTACAAAATTCTGGAAATCAATGCGAAAATGTTATCCAGGAAAGAAGACTGTTTACAGTTCCACTCACCTTGTTTGTCACTCGCTTCTTTCCCTCTTGCATATTATACCATCTGCCTCTTCCGTCCCTCCCTTTCCTTCTTTTCCTTTCATCCCTCCTTCTTTTCGTCATCCTTTTGATTTTCCTCTCCTAAACACATTTCAAAGCATTCCCTCTTATCTTGTTTGCCAATCACAGTGGTTCATTTTATACACTGGCAAGTCTCTCCATCTCATCTTTTTACATCTTCGGCCTCTTCCCTGTTTTCTACTCTTTGTTAAGTCTTTCTCTTCCGTATCTTTTGTGTGTGTGTGTGTGTGTGTGTGTGTGTGTGTGTGTGTGTGTGTGTGTGTGTGTTTTATTCTGCCTATTCAATATCTTTTTGTCTTTCTTCCTCTCATATGCCTATCTCCTTCTCTACCCCGTCTCCTTTTCGTCAGTTTTGTTTTTTCTCCTTTTCCTCTTCTTCTCTCCACATCCTTCCCCTTTCCCCATTTCTTGTCTGCGTTCAGCTCAGTCTCTTCTCCATATCTCTTCATCTTCTATTTTCTTCTTCCCTCCCTCCCTCCCGCCCCCTTACCTCTTTGCCTGCTATGTTTGTGAGTGTGCCTGTTATTTTGTCCCATCATTTATTTATTGTCCCCCTCACCAATTTACTTTCCTTGCACATGCACGTGCCTCCTTCGTTTCCATTTCTTTTCATGCCCTTTAAAACGCTCACAGCCAATCAGGTTACAGATTATGCGAGCTGACGTCAGTTTATAGAAGGCCTAGAGGAAACAACGAAAGCGAAACAAATAAAGAACGAGGTAAACAATGGTCGGGCCACACCAGAATTTCCATCACCAGCGACAGGGGTTGGAAAGAATGCGAGACAAAAACGTAGTCAGGAAACTGCTTCAGTAGGAGAGATGGATTATCAGGGAAATGATCGATTGAAAATGCCACAGTGGCAGCAACAATATCTAAGCTTAGCAATACTTTTCAAAGAAACAAAGATGGACCCAAAGTTCAGCCATTGTCCCAACCACCGAAGTAACACCGCCATCTCTATTATCAGCATCATCCTTACTACACACTATCAACATCTCTAAACACAGTAACAACAGCATAGAAAGCAACCTCAACAATACCTACAAAAAGATCGACTTCGTATCACATCAGTGACACCACCAGCAACAACGAAGATCTCTAGTCCCCTGAGAGCAAATTTAAAATGTCTCAGTTTTTTTTTTTTTTACTATGCAAAACAATTACTGTCCAACCCCATCCCCTTTCCATTTCACTCCACGTGACGACCAACAAGAAAGAGGTTTCAAGTTTGATAACTACGCACCCCCCCCCCTTTCCCCCAAGCCCATTTCCCCATCAGTTCACCCTCACCTCCACCCTTTTCCAAAAACTCTCCTCAACCCATTCCATCCTAAACACTAAAGCGAGCGATGGATTCATGTCAACAGGAATCGAAAATGTCAGGCTGGGGTCCCAGTCTCGCTGACTGTCAACGACCTGCCATCGCCAGAAGCGAGCAGCGAAAGCACTAACACCACTCACCCTGCAAAACATTCGAGTACCCTTGACAGAGTCAAGCAGGAGCACAACGTCTGATTCTTCGCAGAAATTCTCTTGAGACTTAACGATATACAAAATAAAATAAAAACGGAGAAATCACAGAACTCCTCCATTGGAATCGAGTTGATTTTATATTCAGTTTGCTTCTTCTTAAAATCATTTTCACATATATTCCTTGCCCGCCGTTGAGTTCTGTTAGCTCTGCAAGAAGGCTTTTTATGGCCTGTCTTGGCACTCGATAAAATACACCGACAGAAGTTATAATATGACTTTCAGTTTGAAAGCCTCAGTGGCCCAACATTGTGAGATGCCTGTCTCAAATAATTATGACAGTATAATTCGAGATTACTGCCTACCCTTAAAATCGAAAAGTTAATAGTTTATGAGGCTGAGAAAGAAA
>JAWQUT010000060.1:2126106-2149070 GCA_033807755.1 Ellobium chinense
AGTGTAGAATCGTTCTTAATGATTTCGTAAACATTTTTGCTTTTGATGTGGTTACATACAGGATTAAATGACACATAGTTCTAGTGTTCATGAGGGAAGGAGTTGTAGCGAATACCAGAGAATGCTTAGTCAGCCAGAGACCTAGATAAAAAAAAAAAGATCAGAAAGACGTCAGATAGGCAGCAAGACCGACGACAACAAAAATATTTAGTCGAGCAATGTGACCTAGCCTCAATGGTAAATAATCTGCTATTGATTTAAACACAGACACACACACAGACACACAGACACACACACACACACACACACACACACACACACACACACACACACACACACATTTATTACAGGTGTTACAGAATCTGCAGAGCCTCAGGCGGATTGCACTGGATAGTGCTCAAGACAAAATTATTAGGAGTCCGTTCAGATCGATATTTAGGTATGCTGCTGAAAGTGTACCCACTTAAAGAGAGATGCGAAGTCAAGCTATTTTATACACAAAACTGTCCGACCCGAATTCCTGAATCCATCTTTATGAAAACATTTTAATAGCTATCGATATGAAAGAGAAATTTGAAAAAGAAAAACACACTCACTCTTGGAAAATCACAAGAGGAAACGCCGTTGATTGGAATGGCAAATAGCAACAACAATCGTCGATACACTCTCAAGTTGCCTTAAAATACAGTATTCGTATACTTCTTTGGCATCGGACTATCAGATGGAACAAAGGAATAAGAGCTGCCGTTTAAAATAGTTATTGATTTAAATTTCTTTTTACAAGAATGCATGTGAAGGTCTTCAAAATTAACATATGCATATTACTATATTTTTGTTTGTCTTAGAGTCAGGAACAAACGGCGTCTCTTTATCACATCATCCACTTAAACGCAACTTCATCCATGTTGTCACGGGGTTGCAATTAAACTGGGTCGACTGTACAATGCTTTTAGCTAACAAGGAATGGTGGGCAGTATAGTATCGTTTTTTTTTATATCGAAACTGTCGGTAATTAAGAACTTTTATTCAGTATCGATCCATAGCTTTAAAACTTCAATAACATTAATTTTTTGATACTTTCAATGTCCGAAATGACAGCTTTGATTTTTTCCGTGTTTCTTCGAATCTTTCCCGTTTCATGTCTCATTTCATCCACTATGGTAAATTGACCATGTATCTTCATCCGCTCCTTAACCCTCTAGTGCCCAGGCATAGAAATACTGGTAGGAAAATTCTGAAAATTCACATACACACTTCAAATGCCCCCCAAAATATATATTATAAACATTGATAGTGAACAATGTCAATATTTAATAGGTGAAAAATTTGGACCTCCGAGCACTGAAACATCCATGCCATATTTGGACCATTCCATACTGGACCCTTTAGGTTGGGTTGCCAAATATGGACCAGTGGGCACTAAAGGGTTAATGACACCAACAGCCTGTAGGATTCTTCACCAAGGAGCCTTTAGTGACCTAGAATCAAAACTGTATCGAGAATTTGATTTTCTTCCAAACCCCTGTGACAGACTAGCTACCGATCTTTGTAGTGCAAAGCCTAGCAGTATCTAAAGATTTCGGAAGAATCGAAGTCAATTTCCATGTGTTGGAAGGCAGCGTGGCCGTGTGGTTTGTGAGCCTGAAGACTATCAGATCCAAAGTTTGTGTGTTTGACTCTCAGACCAGGCGGTTTACTCTGTAATGTTCTTAGGAAGGACACTTCACTTCCATTTCCCCATTCGACTCAGGTGTACATGAGAACCTGGCTTTAGAGCTAGGGGGACCAGGGTACTGCTCCGCTGACGACCAGCAATGAATCTGTTCTGTATTTCATTTGTAATATTATGTATTTATATGCATATGCATTTTTTTATGTTTGTATTAATGAATGAGATGTATAACATTGTAAATTAATTTCCCTACAGAACTTTTTATCTTTTCTTGCTAACCGCAGTGCAAAACTAGCTACAGGTCTCTACAGTGCAAAGCGTAGCGCTCTCAAAAGGCACTGAAACTTTCAAAAGGGATCGAAGGTATCTATATAAACTCGATCTAAGAGCTTAAAGGCTGAGTATTGCGATACGTTATATTTCAAAAAAGCGGCCCATCTCTACTTACGAGAGTCCAGTTTTTGTGAGGAGGATTCGCATGAAGATAACAGAAGAGTGGGGGGAAATGATGAAGACGGAAAGCATGAAAACGCAGAAGAGGTAGGCGTCCACTAAAGAGAAGACGAAGAAAAACAACAGCAACAATAGAGGAAGATAAGAGGGGAAGCTGAAGATGAAAACTGATTTAAAAGATAAATAGAGATGAAGAAGAAGAAGAAAAAAAAAAAGAACGACTGACTGAAGTTAGTCATCGATTGACATTTCAACAGACAGGACAAGAATTAACGAAGCAGAAAATAAAATCATGAGAAAGAGAATTCGAAATCATGGGGAGTCTTGAGATGGGATAGAGAAAATGAGGAAGGGAGTCGTGAATCAGTCGTGTTCAGTAGGCTGTCGGTGAAATCATTGTCGTAATGTACGGCTCTGTCAGAGAGACACGGACCTTCGTTAACAACGCTAGGATAGGGGAAAGACGAGACTGATAGTTTCCGAACCGCGATGGCTTGTCTGAGGTGGTCGCGTTGAATAGGAGAGATAGACATGCTAGAGAAGACGGAATAATGGGTTGGGATGGTGTAAGAAGAAAAAAATGAATGAGAAATAAACAAAAAAATCAAGGCGGAGGGCGAAGAGGAAAAGTAGAAAAAGCAGAGGGAGGGTAAAACGCCTGAGATCCCTGGACTTTGGACAGACTTACATAATCCTTCATTGCTATTTATCTGTCTATCTGTAATTGATAGAAAACGAAGAAGAAGAGAAATTAATTTAAGAGGTGGAACAATTTTACTGCCCTTCTCTTCTTTGCTCCGTCTCATCTTTCTCATTCTCTTGCGGTTTCACTGACAGACAATACTTTCTTCCTAATCAGATGTCTGGTCTGAGCAGACATTAGAGATCATGACCCTCCAACTATTCCTCCTCTCTGATGTCCTTAATAACTTGATGTTACTCATTTTGCTGTTGACCGTCCAGGTGTTAGGTGTCTCATTATGTTTATCTTTGTCTGTCTCTGTCTCTCTTGTCCTCAAACTTTCCACATAAGGCCATTGCTCTAAATCTCCGTTTCTGAGGACTTGTCAAAGCTGTTTCCTTCTGCCTGAGTATTCTATGTACTTCTGTCATTTTGAGAACTTCTTCATTTACTGCTTTTTTTCTCAATGACAATATTCTGAAAATGCTTATTTCAAACCACAGTTTTTGTTTTTTGAATTTTTTTTACAGTAAGTCTTTACTAAGTGTCCAGCTTATAAAAACATCCATATTGTATTACAAGAGGGGGCCAAACATGTCTTTAAAGCACTAATGTTTCTGTTGCTTGTAATGGGTTAAGTTTGGTATATACTTCCTGTAAGACACCTGTTCTTTTTCTGATGTCTGTGTGTCATCTATCATATCCCAGATATATGAATATGTACATTTACCTCATGGTTTCTCCCCTGTTTGAAAGATGAAAATGTGGAATTTATGTCTTCTTCTTAAATACAACTATGCTTTCTTTTTCCTGTAATATTTGACTCTAGTCTCTTTTCTCCATTCTTCCACTCCGTGATTATATTTTATTATTATATTTATATATAAATCTATTAAATGATTAATAGTAATTTCTGTAAGCACGTCATCATGAATACTTGCGTCATAGGAAGATTTGTTTATTCTTTAACATTTGTATATGAACCTAGTTCTCATCGACAATATTCCGACTATATCGACCCGCACTCATATCAAAGCGTCCAGCTCAAACGAAACCGACAGAAAAGGGCGTTTATCAAGGTTCCACTAAATGCACACTCCAACTATTCGAAAGCCCAGACTATTTTGTCTTTTGGACAAACTATGTACAGACACATTAGTGTAAAAATGATGAGCCTGAAACTACACTCCAAAAGTGATTAAATACAATCCTGAATTAGACCAAAAATGATTGTTGGTTGCAGAAAGCTTTTGTCGAGGATTTAAGCGGTTTACAAATGTAGGGGTCTGTGGTCTGCGAAAGGAGGCCAATTTTATTTTGTTTTAACACCTTTTGCATCTAAACTGAAACTGCAGAAACACAAAAATTAATGAAGGAGCGTCACGTGTAAACAGACATTTTAATCTGACCATAGTGGTGGTTCCTGACACGGACTAGACTTGGCCATCTCGGGAAGTTCCTGGAGAAGAAACTTGTACTAACTTTGTAACGGCTCAAAGATGCCGCTACAATATTGCTTCTTGCAACCATGACAGCATTCCGTTCTTGATGTTAGTGAACAAAGATTGCCGCTCCATTCAAAAGATCTGGATCTAGATCTAGATCTATTTTCGTCTGTAGACATCTATAAAAAATCATGCAGCATTAGAAAATTTATGTGACAATACAAAATGTAGTTTTCCAGTCTTCGGGGTTTACAGCCCATTTGTAATCTGCATAATGCTTAATTTGGCCCCTGTCCTTGCAGCTCGGTAGAAACGGTTTTGCATTATAATGGAATCGGGCCGAGAGCAAAAGTGTTATATTAATGGTCAGATTAAGATGCAAAAAGAAGGAGAAGATGAAGACCGGGTAGAAAGAAAGAGAAAGAAAAACGGAAAGAAAGAAAAACGGAGAGAAAGAAAGAAAGAAAGAAAGAAAGAAAGAAAGAAAGAAAGAAAGAAAGAAAGAAAGAGAGCGAGATAAACAGATAAAGAGATAGAGAATGAGAGAGAGAGAAAGAGAAAGATAGAAAGAAAGAGAGAGAGAGAGAGAGAGAGAGAGAGAGAGAGAGAGAGAGAGAGAGAGAGAGANGAGAGAGAGAGAGAGAGCAGAAAGAAAGGAGCGGGACACAAACGTAGCTGAGGAGAAAATTTTCATCCTTCTGTATTTGTTCGCGTCTTTTCTCTTGGATTGTTTCATCTCTCTTTGCAGTCTCCAAATCCCAAGCCATTTTTCAAAACAGCCGCCTTACATATCAAATTCCATACGTTCGCTGGGATGAGTCTTGCCAGGTTGGCAACTAAGAAGCCAAATCTGGCTACTTTTGAAGCCCCTTTGTTATAGTGCTGAAGTAGTAGGAAGTAACCATTTCAGCCAATGCAGTATAATAATAATGATTACTTTGTTTCGCCAGTGTGCACTGATAAGAATGCGAAGAATTACATAAACAAAGCTGATTGCCAGCTCTCTTTCATTTGAGGAGTCATTGAAATGATACAAACAAATTATTGTGCAAAATCGTCGGTGTAAAATTGTCAAAAAGTATGTCAAAAAATTAAGTAGATGTATATTATAAAAAAAAAATGCCGATTCTCTCTGTCTTGAGCTTAACTCCAGTTGGTCATTCTAGCTGGCAGCAGACTGATTACACAAAGACCAGCAAAGGTAGCGTGGTCTGTTGCAATCTCGATAAGGCCTTATATAGTTTAGAAGCAAGACTGAAAGCGAGGTCACATTCTTGATTTTGCATTGAAAGTTCACTCTTTGAATTTTGCAGTGTTGTTTTCTTATTCTTTCGTCCGATCATTACGATGTTTAGACGAGTTGGCTACTATTTGGCTACTTTTGGGAGGTTTTGGTGGCGGTTTTTTTGGTTACGTATTCAGGGTGATTTGGCACCTCCTAGAATCTGTCCTGGCAACACTGCCTGGCCTGAGATAAAACATGTGTGACAGACACTCTGAGTGGGTAGTATCATTCCATATTAATGTCAGCCAAGATGCTGTAGGGCGATTGTTTTTCAGCTATTATCGATCATTTTTATTTTACTGATCTGTAGTCCCTAGGGGTCACCCACAACAAGTACATGTAGTGGTGGCTAGACGTTAAGTGCAACCAGTGCAATGCCGGATGAAATTTAGCTCAGAACTGAAAGAAAGTATCACTGATTTCTGAATAGCAGAGGTCAAGCAGAACGTAAAGACCCGGTTTGTTCATTACATTTCTGTGGCCGCATTGGAAAACCTGTCGGATCTCGCAAAGGGTAATCTTGAGCTGGGGCCTTAAAAAAGTCAAATTTCGACTTCCTGGGCCAAATGAAGATTTCTGCGGAATCAGAAAGTTTATTCTTTTATCTTTAAATGGAAATGCGGTTTGAATATTGGGATTTTTTTTTGTGTTTGAGTGAAGCACCCGTCGCTTAAAGGCGGGATTAAAAAGATTTTAATCTCAATTTTCTCAAAATCTATATATGGCAACGGTAAGGTTACAAATTTGCTCATAACTTTGGAACTAATAAAAATATTGACCTCAAATGAAGTGTAAAATGTAAAAAAAACTGAATAGGGACTAATTTCTATCAATAACGCAATTTTCATACCTGGAAAGATATGAGGGATTTTCCTATGCACCAACACATTTCTTTTGTCTTATCGCGGCTTAATAATTATAGCCATGCATCTTTGTTTTACAGTAGCTATACAGAAAAAGACCAGTGGATCTGGCATATTCTAGATTCAAATTTATGTTGTTATTTGAAGAAACTGGGGGTTGGGAGGTGGGGGCTGGAAAGGGCAGAATTGCACAGGTAACTTTGGGAGCCACCGACCGCTAGTGAGTACATGTTTGTGGTGGGGTTGAACATCATTTTCCCCGATAGGGCTTAAACCCTCAAACTATGGAAAAGATAGTATTTAGGCATGCAGAGGGAAGAGGGCTTTCGGTCGGATGTACAAAGGCATATCGGCAAGAAGAGGGCCGTGGAATTCAAAGCTGCGCCTTCAAATTTAACTGTCGACACAGAGAGTAAGAGAAAGCAAGTCTAGGGGCTACATGACTGTCAGAACAAACCAGCATGGACTTTATCGGAGGCGCCAGAGTGTTAAGTACCAGTAGTAATTCACCATCACACTTGAGGTGTAGTCACGCATGTTCACTGCTCTGGATATTTTGCCGTGTCCAGTGACAGTATTGGGTTAACGAAATGGGTTAACTAAAGTGAACACCACTAGTGTTTTTTGGGAGTTGCCGGTGGTTACCGCAGTGCGTTAACTAAAGTAATGATTATGCATACGGCCTCAGGGCATAGATACTCCAGCTCACATTCATCTATAGATGATTTATGCAAGTGGTTTATGGAACTGAACATTATATGGCCGGTACTTCTTCAGACCTAAATTTTAATAGAATATTTAGTACACTGAACAATACTGAAAAAAAATCATATGTTTAGGTCATTTTATTCTGTTTATCAATGCGCTATGAAGAGATCTAAGATAAGTTCACCAAGTTGTCAACTGTCAAGTTTAACAAGTTTATTGATATAAGCCCAGACCACAACTGTTGTGGTTTACAAGGGAACAATACATCACTCGTATACAACAGGAGCGCGACATGAACATTTAAAGCATTAGAACTACTAAATTCACACCATTAACCATTCCCAACGTACATGTACATTATATAATTTATTTATACTTTAGATCACTCACTTACCATTCAATCCTTTCGCGTGTTCTTTTTGTCCACTCATCACTTGATAACTTTACATACTTACTGAAATTTTTGTAAACAATTTCGATGTAGTTTATTTTGCTAATCTAACTAGACCTAAACATTCGTTGTTCTTTCTCCCAAACAACTCTTTAGCCCTAAATATGTTAGGCCGTATAATCATAAATCTGTGCCTTTCAAATCTGTGTCTTTCAACTATTGCTTGCTCACATTCAAATATAATATGAAATTCATCTCCTAAACTATTGCAAAAATGACATTTTCATAAACAGGACAGGTAAAGTTTCAACTAGGTTTGATGTAATCGCTGCAACTATGGTATGATCTAATACAAATGATTTTGAGAGAGAATAAGAGTAAAAAGACACCGTTATTTCTGTATCATCTCCAGGACCCCTTCTTTGACAAAAATGCCAGACCTATGTCCATAGATATATATATTTTGTATGTTCATTGTCGTGAGATAAAGATATACGAGTATTATTTAGGAATGATATTTCAGTGAGCTATTGGATGATAAAGAAAAGGTGAAAAAAAAACCCCAATAATCATTTCCTCTATATTTTTCTCTTCTTTCCTCTTTCATTGCTTCCTTCTGCCCTATCCCAGCAATTTTCTGCCAAGTCTGTCAGCGACAAAACGGCCAAACTTGTCATATTGTATGTCGCGCGCAGGAGATAAACATGGAGTGAGTGAGATTCTGAATAGACTCTCTTCAGCGAGAATAAATAACTGCGGAAATAGGGTCGTCTCTGTTTGAAGGTTGACAGCGGAGAGAAAAAAAAAAAGTAATAAGGGAATAAGAGAATAAGAGAAACCGGTCTTTTGCACGTCATCAGCAGCTTTCGAAAGCTTCGTCACGCCCAGAGTTGTTGGACCTTAATCGGTATCGATAGTGAGAATTAAAATCGAGTCCTCACTCCCATAAGGTGAATGAGTCAGTATTGTTGAGTTTACCACTTTATCGCATTTAAACGTATTTTATGACTTTTGTACCCTTTGTCGCACCGTGTGGCTGCTTTGAAAACAAACAATAAAATAAAAAAAATATAAAAAAAATACCCAATAAATTAAACAAACAAACAAACAACAACGACGAAAACAACAACTACAACATCATCATCAACAACAACAACNCCGAGGGGCCGTTACCCTGTGCCTGTGGTATAGAGCCCCAACGCATTTTGCCGATCACGCCGAGGGCGCTGATCGTTACCAGTTGCTACCTCGTGGAGGTATGCGTGGAGATCTTGAGCCAGACCTTGCCATCGGTCAAGCCCCCCGGTTCTGGCACTGGTCGTGGTCTTCCTCATCCCGCAGATACCGCTCTTAGGGAGATTCGGGCTAGCGGCCAGTGTCGTCACCGAAGCAACTGTTGATTTTACCACTTTATCGCATTTAAACGTATTTTATGACTTTTGTACCCTTTGTCGCACCGTGTGGCTGCTTTGAAAACAAACAATAAAATAAAAAAAACATATAAAATAATACCCAATAAATTAAACAAACAAACAAACAACAACGACGAAAACAACAACTACAACATCATCATCAACAACAACAAATCAGAATTTGAAGTGATCTTTTTCAAAAGACATTTCTGAAAAAAATTTGGGCGTTGACTCTCCTTTTGCTTCCCGTTAAAAGATCGGGCAAAAGAAGTACTTTAACCTCCATGGAAGAAATTTCCCCAAATCACAGTGGTATATGTAGAATAACACAAAATGTTAATAGGGCCAAAAGAAGAAAAAACAATAGGTGTCAAAGACCTCATAGAGTTTGACGTCAAACTATCCATGTCGACTGCAGATGATTCTGAAAGAGGGAGTACTCACGTTATGGGATATTTGAAAATATCGACCCGAAGCACAGCCCAGTGCTCATCACGCCCTCACTCTCTTCGCCTTATGAGCCTGTACTCACGCCACGATACTTCACTCGCTGCCCATCGAGTGAGCTGCCGCCTCCAGTGAGAGCAAGCAGAGTGTTTCAGGACATCATAATGGTCATCAGTGCTCTTGACTTCCTGCTTTTGGAGTGAATAGAACGACCATAATTTCAGCCGAACGTTCACACGTTTTCTTGAGAAGTGGCAGGCAGCTGGACAGGACTTTTTTAATCTAAAGTAAGTAGTGAATGTAAGATAGTATGTGAAGGGTATTTCAAGGAGCGGTAAAGTTCTTAAGAAGTGACAGGCATGTGGACGGGATTTTTGAAAAAAATACTAATGTAAAGAGTGACTGTGAAACGGTACATGTAAAGGATATTTCAGGAAACGGTAAAGTAACTTTCTTAAAAAGTGGCAGGCAGCTGGACAGGACTTTTTATTCTAAAGTAAGTAGTGAATGTAAAACGGTAAATATATGTAAAGGATATTTCAGCAAAGCGGACCAAAAAAATTAGATCTGACAAGCAATAAGACTTAAGGAAGTGAGGTTTGCATTTTGAACTGTGAACACACTATAAGCTAGTAGAAAAAAAAAGCAAAAAAATTCGGGGCTTCTAGAAAGGTTTTAAGAAAATGCTAATTACGAAATTTTGGATAAAATACGTATAGGCTACTTATGGATAAAATACGAGTCCTTATATACTTAATATAGATGGATAGACATGATGTAGTGAAACTACTGGTATTTGGTAGTTAATTAAAATATGTGATAAGGTCTGAATTAAGAAAGAAGTTGATGATTGGATATTAAATAAGGACGTCTATTGTACATCTTGAAGTTACAGTGACAGTGGAAGCTATTGAGTGATGTATTAAACAACGAATGAACACCAAATAAACATTTGTATCTGATTAAGATATTAAAACTTTGGGCAATCTATGTAGTGACTAGGCTTATTCTGAGTGGATGTACGCATTGACATTTTACAAATACGGAAATCAATATCAGTTTCATTACTAGTTGCTGGAAACATCATCATTGCACTGCGGACATGTCCATAGATGCTCCTATCCCAACTCCAAAACCCGCCCCAAAGACAAGCTAACTGAGCCGCTTGACATCAGGTTGAAACCATTTCTGTTCCCTCCCGCGAGTCTATTAATTTTGCGTACCTAGATTAGCATGAGCACATTTGACTGTGTTCGTTGCAACAGTTTGATTTCAGAGTGATCATCAGTTTTTTTCCATGTTATTTCGAATTGACTTGCATCACGCTTGAACTAAACTAATAGACTAGGACATTCAATAGCGTGAATACTATAATGACATAAGAATAGGACATTCACTAGCTTGAATACTATAATGACATAAGAATAGGACATTCAATAGCTTGAATACTATAATGACATAAGAATAGGACATTCAATAGCGTGAATACTATAATGACATAAGAATAGGACATTCAATAACGTGAATACTATAATGACATAAGAATAGGACATTCAATAGCGTGAATACTATAATGACATAAGAATAGGACATTCAATAGCGTGAATACTATAATGACAGAAGAATAGGACATTCAATAGCTTGAATACTATAATGACATAAGAAAGTTCCTGTCTTCATGTTACTGCAACTGATTTTTATCTCTTGCCAACGCGACAGTTTTACTTCCGTCAACACATCTCTGTTAAACAACAACAACAACAACAACAACAACAACAACAACAACAACAACAATTACAACAATAACAACAACAACAACATCAACAACGACAACAACAACAACAACAACAACGCATTTAAACGTGAGTGGTATTCTGTTTATTATAGAACGAGGGTGTGACAGAGTTTTCGCCAGCCCACATCTTCCCCACTTTCACCCTCCCACTCCTCCCCGACGGTTCTGAAATTCTCAAAAAAACATTATAAAAGAAACCTAAAAAGGGGAGGGGGNNGGGGGAGGGGGGGGGTGAAGAGAAGAAAGACGAGGAGCGCAGAGAAAAAGATAGAGAGAGAGATAGAGAGAGATAGATTGATAGATAGATAGAGAGAGAGAGAGAGAGAGAGAGAGAGAGAGAGANGAGAGAGAGAGAGAGAGAGAGAGAAAGAGAGACTTTCTTAAAAATAATTTGATTCACTGAACAGGTCTAGGGCGTTTCCTAGACTGATAATATTAGTGTAAAGACGAACCACATTTCTTATCGTGACAGAGATTTGTCTGGACTTCACAGTCTCAAGAGTCACAGAATTAGGCCCCAACTCCTCATAGGTTGCAGAGTGACCTTTTTTTTCTTTTGTTCCACAAGAACCTCCCATCATTATGTTGGGCAGTCTGTGTCCATCGGGTGTCTTGCCGCACACACACACACACACACACACACACACACACACACACACAATGAGACTGGTATAATATTGTAAGGAAAATAAACACTATTTAATTCATAATCACAACACATTAAATTGATTTAGGTGCTGTACTACTGTCACAGCACACCAGGTGTATGTCAGACTCCCCCTCTCTCCAAGGTTTAATGAATTTCGAAGTTTAACAACTTCAAGAAAATTCAGATCTTATACAGTTGAGATTGGCATACATCATTAATGGATGGATTTTGTCTGCTAACGCTGCGAATTCCAAATACTTAACTTACTGTTTGGTTCCTTGATAGCTGCAAAAAAAATTGCGGACGTATGTTTGACGACAGCAAACCCGTTGATCTGCACGCCATTATTAACATAACATGTTTTAGATTTATTGACGGTTACAAAAGAAAAGCATATAATATTAGGTCAGTAAATCTTGGAACAATGTTAGAAATATATGTCAATACTAAATAATTATTATCCATCCTATTTTGTTTGTAATTGTCAGAATTACTGGACTCTGTATCAGCTAACGTCTTTAGTGGTATATATGGATGGACGGGTGGGTGTGTGCGTGTATGTATGTGGACGACTGTGTGTAAGGAAGTGTTAAACGATGTCAGTTCAGCGGTCCGTCATTATTGGTATAGTTCCGTCATCTCTACAGCCTTAACTTCAGACATCGATGAGCGCCAAGACTAGACTGGGCTGGTGCTATAAATTTGCGCTTCAGGATACAAGCATCTAACAAGCAGGATTCGCATTACCAGCGAACTGGCTGTTCAGTGTAACTGAGCTTATTACTTTATTAATTTAGAAAAGGACCCTTATTGGAGCCCTTTTCTCCCCGTTTGAAGTCTCAGTAGAAAACAAGTTAAGATAGATTTTGTTCACAGTCGTTACTTTATTACTTCAGAAGATGACTTTCAAATGGAGCCTTTCGATAACAAAACGAAATAAAATTGTATCTCGGTGGATCCTAGAAAAAAGCTTATTTACAGACTTCTAAACAGGAACCAATTTTGCGTACGCTGGTATAAGTATGAGAGAACTGACTGGAATCAAGAGAAAATATATCAAAGCAGTTGAGAATTCAGTGCGGCAGAGTATGAACTTATTCTGCATAATGTTCTTTATATGCTTTGTAGAAGTGTACTGTTCCTCTGAATTGGTTGAAAAATGGATCTCTGAACCTAAATCTTAGATCTCGAATCTTCATTTTTGTCTCCCACGAAGTTGAAGAGTTCGCAATGTCTTCAGTATGATAAATTCTGTCACCAAAGGCTTGATAGATGGACGTCATGCTAAAAGGAATTCTATTTTCAAACCGTGGATAAACACCCATAATGAATCATCAAATCAGAAGGATAACACATTTTTTTCTCTAGATAATCTCCCCATGGAATGAGAAAATGACCGCTTTTCTACACGTTAATGGGTAGTTAGTGCACTTTCGCGATGAATTATTTCGATGATAATATGGTTTTGAATTGGTTTAGATACAGTCAGATGTTTCAGTTCCATCATGAGAGCAAGGGATTCTCAGTCACACGTTGGTTTGTGTGCATGTTTCGCACACGTCAGGCTGCACTTGATGAATGACGAGGAGCCGTGCATTCGCAGAGCATGAATACAAACCAAAGTGTAAGTGACCATCCATTGTTCACGTGACGAACTGAAATTACCTAATCGTGAATCGTAATGAATTGAAGAAAACGATATTCTACGAGCGTCAATCTTTTGTACAAGAGCTGTAAATTTCTCTAGTAACGGTTGTCAGCCACCGTGCGTGTGAAATGGGATTTTACTTGTCGCTCGGGGTCCGGAACCAATACATTAGCTATGCCAGCGGACAAAGTCTTACATGCCATGTACTGGCTACCAGGGTTGGGCAAGTTCACCAAAAAAAAGTCAGTTCAGATCAAGATCAGTTCACTAGGGGGAAATTTAATGCCCTCAGATCACGTTTAGCTCAGTTCCAGGAAAAAACTGTATTTTTCAGATCAGCTCAGTTCACCTTGGTTTTTGTTAAGATCAGATCAAGCTCAGTTCATTTGATCAGATCCCCTTTAAAATCACTCTATTTTCATTAGCTCAGCAGAAAAAAGCAACAAAAATCCAACATTCAGTTCTGATTTTTTAGGTTGATGTTAAGTTGTGAACTGAGCTGAAAGGTAGTGAGAAAATTACAGATCAGATCACATTCAAATCAAACAGACAAAATCAGTGAAGTTCAGATCAAGATCAGTTCATCTAAAATAGTTCTTTAGCTCAGATCAAGTTCAGGTGAGCTGATCTAAAATTCATGATCTGAGATCATAATAGTCAGCATAACCCTGTTGGCTATAGAACTCCCGACGTCCTACGTACTGGAACTCAGAACAGTCTATTACACATGACGAGGCTAGAGGCAAAACGCGAATTATATAATCTGATTTTATATTCTGAACCTAACATCCCGTGAAGTTTTCCAAACTCTAAACTAGCTGTTTTGCGAAAGTGAGCATCTGACAGCTTTCCCATGGTTACCAAGCTAAATGATAAGAGATATAATTTTCTAGAGGAAGCAAAGAGAGGGATGGAGAATGGCCATGAAATGGATGGGCAGGGTAAAGTGGTGTTTAATATTTTTTTTTCCTAAACAACGGGATCTGAAAAGGGAAGGATTTGTTATTGTTGCAGTTGTTGTTGTTATTGTTGTTGTTGTTGTTGTTGTTGTTTGTAAGGTGGACAGGAGAGAAAACTGATTTTAAGAAAAAAAAATAAAATCTTTACAAAAAGTAGTAGTTAGAGATTGAGAGCAAGGGCAAAAAACGATCAGTCTGTTCGGATTTTCTTTACAATGGAACATAATGGACTGGAGACGGGCGCTCGATGTTTCTGTCCTGACTATTTAAGCCGGTCGAGGCATGGATGGGAGAAAATGAGGCGTGGGATGAGGAAAGCGCATCTCGTCATATTCATTATGCACGAACGAACCCTCATGCACGTGAAGAAACACTCAAATCAGCCATAAATTCTGTGGTCGTGCCTTGAATTTGAACATGGGGTTGTTTACTTTTTGCTAAGACTCTGGGAAAGATTTTATGTAATATAATTATCCTTGTTTTTTGTTTTTTTTTTCGTCTTTGTGTCTTTGCTTTATTTTAAAGTTTGTAAATCATTATAGTCTTGATGATTGCTGTTTGGATTTAGATTCCATTATTGGACAGTAGAAGTCATCTTCGTCTTTATTATAATCATCATAATCATCGCCATTATTATTATCATCATCAATTTCGTTATGACCATAAAAGACACAGGAACAACGACAAAAACACCAGCGGCAGCAAAAAAAGCAAGAACAATCCACAATCTGTGGCTTAAAGTAAGCAAAATAAGTCCTGATGTTCTCTCTCAGAAAATCAATCACTTTCTCAGTAACTATTGACACAAACGTCCGCAACTGTCAAGTCTTTAACAGGTTAAAGCAATCACTAAAAAACAACAATAGCAAAATGAACCAAACACACAAACGTGCTGTAAAGGCCTATGACCTCGCGTCATTCTTGAATTTTCGAATTTCAAGTAAATTATTTAAAAAAGTGCTTTTTTTTCAGTTTTTACAACTGTTTTGAACACGTGGACACACCCACAGCTCAGAATAAAACCTAGATTTCTTATTCATTTTTCAAAATCAGACTTAGATGCACAATCCGTGATGGTTGTTACATTCTGTTTTGAAACATTCTGTTTTGTAACATTACAGTTCTGCTGATGCCCAAGTCTTGTGCATGGAACGTTAGCGGTCAGTAAGATATACCATTAGGAAATTCTGTAAATGGAAGATCAAGTCGTTGTAACCGATAGAGGCGAGCGTATGCCTGTCAGTATGACAAGGGTATCGAGGTCTCTATGGTCAAAGAAAAGGCAAACATTCTTTCATTATTCTAAAGAATTCAGCATTGCCTGAGAACACAGTCATCTTCTCTAGGTATTACTTACAGACTTCTGACGTCATTAGCTGTTGCGCACAACAACAACAACAACAGTCGCTAATAATGATATACTGATGTCTTTCCCGAAACCAACCCATTGACTAGTCTTGTTGTGCTTGGCTGGAGGAGCTGGCCCATTATGATAATACATATAATTATGTTACCGTGTGAATGTTTTGTGTCATTGTCCTTTTCCTGGCCACTGAGCGCTAGCAAACATTCGACGAAGGGCGTGTGTTATGGTAAAAGGCAGTTTGATTAGCAGCACGAGAGAGGGAGAGAGAGAAGGGGGGGGAGAGAAGGGGGGGNAGAGAGAAAAAGAGAGAGAGAGAGAGAGAGAGAGAGAGAGAGAGACACACACACACACACACAGAGAGAGAGAGAGAGAGAGAGAGAGAGAGAGAGAGAGAGAGAGAGAGAGAGAGAGAGAGAGAATATCTGTAAAAACTATGATTGCTTTGAGTGATACGTTTTCTTACAAAATCAAAGGCTTGGAAATGGTTAGTTGGCTGGCTACTTGGAATTATCAATAGCTCCTCCAAAATGAGCTGCTTTGTTCAGAGACTTCGAAACAGCCCAAAATTACGTTAGGTACCCCGGATGGAAAACATTAGGGACTTCTTTTTGAGTCCACAGTGGTATTCTTGTATAGTAGACCTATAGCCCACATAGCTGTGTGTTAATCAAGGATGGTCGATATAGTACGGTAAAGGGCAATTTAATTATTGAAGTGCAGGCATTAGAAACCTCCTCCTATCAAAACACACCAGTCTGGAGGTGGGAAAGGGACCACTGAGCATTTACAACTATCTCTGAACAGATTTCGCTGATTTAAGCTTGTTTAGCAAATTTCATTACATTCTTTTCTTTCTACTGCACACATTTCTTGGATCAGTTCCAAAGATTTTAATCCCTCACCCCCCACTTCGTTTCGAGCACATTTAGCTCCTGTCTTATGAACTCATTCGTACTTACGAACGGTCGGATGAAACACATCACGAAGAATTTATTTGACGCCACAGTGGACAGCAGTAATTTAATTTATTTCCTGACACTGTAGCCTCTATGACTAATTACACACGTGAAGCTGACATCTAGGGAAACAAATAGTTTCAGCATCACTCTGTCTGACTGAGCCATCGCGCACTAAAAATTTGCATATGTTTGACAAAATCACAAGCTCATTTACAACAACAACAACAACAACAACAACAACAACAACAACAACAACAACAACAAAAAGCCGGAAATTTGATACATTTTTCGATAAAAAAGGATGGGTTCAGTACTTATGTATATCTAAATTCGATCCAGCGACATTTCTCGTGCGCACTACGACATATTATGAGCACCTGACATTTCCAGGATACTGAAAGATACGTTATCGATCAAGAGAGAAAACATCACTTTAGATGTGCGAAGCTTCATAATGACTTTGTCACTAGAGCAAAGTATATCGTGTGAGGAGGGAAGAATGACATAAGAGTCCTCATAGTACGTCAGTGATGACATAAGTGCCACTACCGGCAAAAATGAAGGTGAGCAAATACTGGGCTGCAAAGAATGTAACGTTTTTATTTGCGTAAAATAACCCACACTCAAACTGTATACAATCTTTAGTCTTTTTGAGCTCACTCATGAATATTGATAATGTTACTTGAACCCATTTACTACTAAACAGTATTCGTATGAACATATGATAAATTAAGGAATACGACCTTTTACGAGTTACCCCTCGAGCAATAGTACTCGATAGTTTACCATATGCTTGCTTTGAATCTTATCCAACTCATATTTCTGGTTTGATATTTTATTGGTCTTAAAACTGCTCTTGTAATGACATCGTCGCTAAGTCCTGTTATTTAAATGCAGAAGTCACCAAATTACTGTTAGCCTATTAGCCTGTACATAGATTTGTTTAAGGAGACAGAGATAGATATTTGCTTCATAGCCTACAAAAATCAACTTTATTTGTTTTGCAAAGACTTTAAACCGCCTACATTCTCCGTCAGCCAAACTATTTCTGTGAAAACACCGCTGAACTGTCAATATTTTCAGCCTGCGTGATAAAGCGGAAAAACGCTAACAGACAAGTAGTGTAAGCGCATGTGCAAACCATTTGGACCAGTCGTCTGACTGCACATCTCACTTTCTGACGTCACACAGCACGAGTAACGGCGCACGCGCAGGATAACTATCCGATCATTCCTGCGATGATTTCTCAGAAATTGTCAGGCGATAGGAAGAATATACATAGTTCAAATTTTATGAAAAAACAATTGTGGATTAATTAGGTCATGAATACTAAGCCTGATGCCTAAATCTTGATATTCAATTCCTGATGTTGAATTCAGCCCCGATCTTTCACGTTCCGAAAATTCTGCTGATTGCAATCACAGAGGGTATCGGATAGATATGGCCTTCAGAGATGGCGTCTAAGTGATGAGATATCCGTCAGAATTTTTGCTTTGTGTGTAAAAAATTTAAGAAAAGGTTTGGAACAACCAAATGACAGCCGTAGAGAGATGGAATGAGAACAGTTTTATCTCTATTTCATTTCACTCTTCACGTTCCGAAAATTCTGCTAATTGCAATCACAGAGGGTATCGGATAGATATAGCCTTTAGACATGGCGTCTAAGTGATGAGACATCCGTCAGAATTGCTTTGTCTGTAGAAAATTCAAGAAAAGGTTTGGAACAACCAAATGACAGCCGCAGAGAGATGGAATGAGAACAGTTTCGACTCTATTTCGTTTCACTCTTCTTATATACTCTGGAACCATAATTTAGAGACACAGAAGTCATATTTTATTATGATTGGAAAATGTGTTTAGCATGACTATTATTTTGGCTGGAAACATAATATATGATTTTGTTGTTGTTGTTGTTGACATGGATCTGCATAGTCGAAGCAGGGCTACTTTGGCTTCGGTCGATTAGATAAAGAGGAAGTGCTTGCGAATAGCAACATAGCTACTTTTATTTCTTTGCTTTGTCCGATGTTACTTTCAATGAACTTAAAAAGTTAAGGTACAAAATGACATATATTATCATGTGGAGACGGATGGTCGTGGAACGTGTCGGGTCCAAGTGGCACCAAAACCCTGTATTCACTCATTCAAAAAAAAAAAAAATTAGAAAAACAATCAGAGTTCTATAACTTCGAGAAAATTGAGAGAAGAGATTCAATGTAGCTTCGTTTACCATAAAAGGTCGTTGTGTAACCAGCTAGTTGACAAGAAAATGCCATTTAAGCCAGTCTCCCACGCAGAATGTTTCGGATTTCGCCGTCTGCCGTTGACTTGACTGAAAAGAAGAATAAGCCCTGTCAGGCGCCGCTGATGTGAACACGAACCCTCTCATTCCAAAAAAAAAAAAATTACAACAACAAAATAAAGGTTAATTATTTCAAACATGGAGACGTGCGGAGGATGTAACACTGCGTAATCATTCATTTTTTTATATTTATCTTTGTGTTGGAAGAGGTTGAGGTGACATATCCCCGAAGCAAATGCCAGCTAGTCTTAATTTTATCGTGGACAGGAGTATTTTAGCTGGACAGCCAGACTATCCCGTGGAGGATATTTTGGCCAGACAGCCTGACAGTAACATTTTTGTATGTGACAAAATCCAGCACAGTGCATCTCACCCATTTAAAAAAAAAGAAGTATTTTGTGAAAACTGTCATTCTTCGGAGTTTTGAGTCAATATCATTATTCACTGAATTGGAGAACAATGGCCAGATGCATAATTCATACGTTAGTTAACGTATTGCGTTAACAGCAGTGAACACTACTAATGTTTTGAGAGTTTCCCGTGGTTACCGCATTGCGTTAACTATCGTAAGGATTATGCATACGGCCACAGGTTACCACTAAGTGAATAAAAAGGCAAGGTAAACCTGGCAGTCGGATAGGGTATTAAGGCGGAAAAAACATTCGTCTCTATTGAAAAGTAACTAACCGGCCACAGTACCCCGTAAGGTGTATACTGGCTAATAAATTATTTTTAATCGACATTAATCTTTTTTCTAAGTCTAGCTATTATAATCTTTGGGTTTTATCTCACCATTCTGAGACAAAATAAAAAAGTCACCGGTGATATGTCCTCTTCCTTCTCTCTCTCCCCCCCCCCCCCCCCCCNAGTCTCATCAACAGGGAAATGTGAAAGAATGATGGATAGCCGTGGATCTGTAGGGCTATACATTGATCTTGCTGTGTTAACGGGCGGCAAGATATTTGTTGAGGCAACGCGATTTTGTTTGCACAGCAGGCTTGGCATACTAACAGATATATAATTATATCTTGCTAAAAAAGAAGGCACGTTATCTAGGAGATGATTATATAATCGAAATCCGTGTACTCAGTCTAGCAAAGTATAATTAGGTTAGTGGAAGTGAGGTACTATCTACAGCTATTAGATCTGAATGGTGTAGTTAGCTGCAGAGCTATCTGCGAGGAATAGTAATGATTATATGACTGTCTTACTCTCTCCTTCTCAACGAACAGCTAGTAAGTAGTCATTCAACCAACCAACTATCCAACCGACCGACCGACCGACTAACCAACCAACCAACCAATCAACCAACCAACCAACTAACCAACCAAGCAACCGATCGACCGACGGACCGACCGACCAACCGACCGACCGACCGACACCATTATAATAACAGCAGATACGATACCAACTGCAAGAATAATAACACCGATGCATTTTAAGCACGGTAAATGCAATCACTTTTCAAGTAACAGAATATTTCGTAAAAAGGGAAAGAGTATTAACGACACTGGTTTGTGCCCTCCATTTGACATGGTTGACATCGCTTACATTTTCATCGTACTGAGAGAGAGAAAGACAGCGAGCGAGCAAGAGAGAGAGAGAGAGAGAGAGAGAGAGAGAGAGAGAGAGAGAGAGAGAGAGAGAGAGAGAGAGAGAGAGAGAGAGAGAGAGAGAAAGAGAGAGAATTTTGTGATTTTTATTTTTTGACGAACATCCACTTGCGAAAGCAGCTTAAGCTATGCATCATAATCTCAATTCATCATACTCATTATTTTGAAGCTTGAAAAAAAACATTCCTGTAAACTTCTATGATCTGTGTTACTTGTTTTGGTTGTTGACAACAGAATCTTGTGTGTTGTCTGTCTCTCTTCCATGGCTTATTTTAGAAAGTAAGATCAGAATGTGCATTTTCTGGATCAAATTAATGTTCCTTCTATGAAATTAATCAGTAATGAAATCAATAGGCATATTAGCTCAAGCCCAAAATTATAAACACGTTCCATGTGCGTGCTGTTCAAGGGGGTGATATCTAAAGCGTTATGTTTCTTCATGTAGACTAGCCGAGTTCGTGCGCTTATGTAGACATTTGATCAGAGTAGTAGTTAAAGATGCTGAGAGCGAATGTGTCTTTCCTCCTGAGACTTTTAATATTTTTATATTTTTTTTTCATGATTGGGCTTCTGTTCATTCACAACATAAAGGTTTTATGATTTGATTAGGCCAGGACTGGACCATGCCATCAATACATTCGTTTTTTTTTTTTTAATTTTCAAACATAATTTAAAGGTAGGAAACCGATAGAACATAGCAGAATAACTAAAGGAGTACCCACGTGTTATTATCATCATAATAATAATAATTGTGAAATTAAGTTTAGTGCTGGGGTCGCTAAAGGTTGGAGGAGCCAAACTGTAAAAGCCTCTTTTGAGCCATCGAATAAAAATTTCTCTTTGAACCACAGGAAAGTTCCGAGATTTCTAAGACTAGTCTGTAGGTTTGGTGCCACCGCGGTGCTCAAATTATATACAGTTTACAGTGGCGGTCTTTCATTTAGATTATTCACAATTTCAAATTCCATGAATAGGGGTAAAAAATGTGGCCCACACAAATGAAATTCGCTGAAGTCATTGGGAAATACTGCTTGCAACAATTATTATTTTACAACTTCAAGACTGAATTTCACCACTTTTGCGGTGTGGTTTCATGTAGATTATTTCTACACTATCGACCCTGATAGTCCAAGTTTTTTTTTTTCCAATTAGGCTCCTGTAATAAACACAATCATAAATATAATAATGAAGGAAAAGGCGTATCCACTTGTTTGTCCCATAGGCTAGTGCCGCTTTTTGACCTAGATTTTAAGGAAAGCTGTTTGTGGTAGTAAGTCCTTAACGGCTCACTCCTTACATTCTTCAAATTACTTGATGGATAATTGCCATGCTCTCAAGAAGTTACGATTGTGTGGAGTCTACTGTCTGTGACTACTTAGACAGAGAGGGCATAGATGAGTCTATACCTACATTTTTATTTATTTCGGTACCCAGTCTTTTATGCTTTGATTTTCTTTCTTTACTGCTGCCCGGAAGAATGGGCATTTCGGTCCCCCTTTGATACCGTCCGAGAACTTTGATACCTCAGGTCAGTTTTGATACCTTTTGCAGGGTACGTCACGCCAGTCAACCTGTCTCTTTTTACATCAGAGTATTCGAAATGGATCGAAAACCTCAGAACCTGAGTTCTGATGTCGATATCGAAATTGTTGAATATCGATAATCGGAAAACAAATACTGCCAGCCACTAACCGAGGAGACCCCTTTCTCTTACAAGATGCCCTCCGGTGCGATTTCTTCTCCAGTTAACACTTGCGGCTCTCCATCTCCCTCTATTCTTGCCATGCCGGAGGGTAGGCTAAATCAGAAGCTTGTAATGATTCTCTTTGATGTGCCGTCCTTTCTCATAGTGTGACCATGACATTTAGAGTTTCTTTGAACGAGGGGCAATTATACATGTTTGTCAGAAGTCTCTTCTTATTTGTGTATAAGTGTGAGTAAGTCTGTACGTGTATTGATAGTCGTTTTTCTTTTTGATTGCTGCATAATGTATTTACCTCTTAAAAATTCTATGCTTTAATTCTATATCTGGCTCTTCGTTTCATTCTCTGTTTGTCTGCCTGTCTGTCTGCCTGCCTGCCTTCCTGTCTGCCTGTCTGTCGGTCGTTCGGTCTGTCTGTCTGTCTGTCTGACTTTCTATCTGTCTGTCACCATGCACTGAATATTATTCAATTTACCCTGACCTATTCCTTAGTCCTACGCCAATCTAACCTCACTGGGGTTCTTACGCAACTGACATCACACGCGCATGCACACGCACGCACACACACACACACACACACACACACACACACACACACACACACACACACACA
>JAWQUT010000060.1:2149242-2172666 GCA_033807755.1 Ellobium chinense
CCCCACACACACAAGTAGCTGTTGCGTGCTTTCTGTTAAAAGCATTGGCCTGTCCTCATTTCTGAGCTGAAAGTGATGGGTCCAGCGGGGGTAAGACAAAGGGAAGAAGACCACAATTTTGTCGCCTCGATAGGCTTATAACTGTAACACTGAAGAAACAATAAAATGTTACAGTGTAAGGACTGGTTTCAGACCCGAGTGTTTTAGAGCTGATCCTTTGGTGTAGCCCATAACACATAAAGAGAGTCTCGACTTTAACTTCAGTTTAATGTTAAAAACTTCAATACCACAAATCATAATGCACTTGAAAGATGTCACATATTAATCGCCCGATGATATCTGTCAATGATATAAAGTTAAAAAATCCAGGTGATGTTGTTATGCTACGGCTGACTAGTCTAATTCAAAACTCATGTCTAACACCAGGTCGTCATGTCCTCCCCACATAATTATACAAAAGGAGAGCGTAGATATGCAGGGCACTGTGCTCTTTATATATGGCAAAAGAAAACGTCTGCATAGCAGCAGCTTCTGTCATACAGATATCTAGGTCATATCAAAGGACAGAAAGAAACCTCTCTCTCGTAACTTGCCATATTGCCAAATCCTCATGACATCCATTTCTGAAAACCATTTCCAGGATTTGATCCGTGGTTGGAGTACAGTAGATTTCGTGCTGAATATTTTACATCACCTCTAACAACAAAAACAAAAACATCCTCAGGTCGATCTCTTTTCAATGGGGTCCCGTATCGACCCTTGCAAGGATCGCCTAGCACGATCCACTTCGCTGGCGATCTCTCCCCAGCAATCGTCGAAATCGTTACTTAATGGACACTGGTGCAGTCAGTAACGATTGGTGAGACCAAGTTTTTTTTTTTTTTGCTGAGTGCTGAAGGTTTGGTTTGGAGGAGGGGGAAGGGACAGAGAAGGGGAAGGAGAAAAGGGATAGGCAGGAATGGTAAAAAAAAAAAAAGAGAATTGTGACAGATGAGTTTGAAACTGGGCAGTTCAGTACGATTCATTTAATTTGTTATTAAAGTTTGTTCAGTGAGTTTCTTTAAGCTTCTTCCCACCTTCATATTGTTGATTTCTGATCTGATACAGCTCTAGGCATTTTGCCAAATAGTTCGATGCACGGTACCGTACTTATTGTTACCGACTGTGCAGCATTTTCTTGCAAACAACACTCTGTCAGTATCAAAACGGTTCTCATATTTTAGGTTTGGTTCCCCTTAATACAATGAAAAAGGACGAGTTAGAAAATCCATACGGCGTGACAGGACTGAAAAAAGTAATCTTCGAAATTTTGTTTTGTTCTTAAGATAGAATTAACACATATAATATTTTTCTCACAGTTTTATCCGTAATGTTTCAGACTGATTGACGTAATAGAACTTATTTAGGATAAATAACATTACAGGGATAGTCCTACTTAATGCCGCAAAATACGACGAGCGACTTGACGATGGCTAACAGCTTTCCAGAAATTACATAAAATCCACAATCAATAAAATCTTGAACTTCATTCCATTAATTATTAGCGAAACACGTGGTCTTGTCAAACTAGGCCATTTGTTTGTGTTATTTCAGACCCCTCTAAACTAGACAAACGAAGATTTTCCCCAGAAACCGAGTAAATCTACAACCTGAAACAGGAAGTAAAACGAGATAGACATCGTATCTTTCGTTAACTATAATTAGTTACGAAACACACTGGAGAAATTCTGATTAGAACCCCTGATAGTGCGGTAGGAGTGTTACAGAAAGGAAAATCAATCCTACGACTTAGTAATCGTCTCATCTGTCCTACTTTGAATGAAGTTAAATCACAACTATGCAAAGGATTCCTCCAGGTACTTCTCCAGATCAGATCAAGTTACCGTGTTTCGATTAAGGACTGGATAATGCAGGCTCAACCAGCACCTACATAAGACTGATTGGTCTGCAAGCAGACCAAACACCACAACATGTTTTCTGGTACTCCTCTCTTCTGGCAGAATTAAGAGGATGGTTATGGCCTTTACCAGTTGACTATGAGACAAAGATATAATAATGCGGTTTATAAGTCTCATATCCAGGCTAATGCCCGCTCATGCGACTTCACACCATTATTACCCCCAGCAGGCCTGATCAATCTAGGACTTTCTCGACTCCCTGGGGAGCATACAGTGCCGCTGCCTTGTATAAGCGCTGATCACTAGCATTCTGACAATATCTTCCACTGCCTATAGCCAGGTACCCATTTTACAGACGGGTGGACTGAGGAAAATGTGAATGAAATGCTTTCCCAAGGCACTTACAACATGGCCGTGGTCGGGAATCGAACCTAGGACCTTTAGATCTTGAGTCCAACGCCGTAACCAATAGGTCACGCTGCTCAGATTAGCAACTGATCACCCAGATCATGGCCCATGGCGATAATGTGCTAGCATGACCGGGAAACGCTGAATAATAATAAGAAGAAGAAGTAGAAGAAGAAGAAAAATTAAGTGACGGCAGGACCAGTCTAGTGCTGAGACGCAAACATCTCATTCAGAAGTTGTGCATGAAAACATCTACCAGAAACCTGAGTGGTGATGACAGGTTCAAGAAACTTTTCACCTAGTCATGAATAATGAAATCTTTACGACCCAACAAAACCGTCAAGCAGCTCATTCCAGGGCCTGTTAAAAGTATCTCCAGCTCCTCCACCCACATCAATCCCTATGAACGATTTTTCATTGACTTTGACTGTGCTTACTATCATTGGGTTGGTTCATCTGACTCTTTAAGGGTCTCTAAGCCGAAGTTGTGGTATAATACATTGCCCACAAGCCTGGCGAAGATTGGGTATGTCAAGCAGCAGTAAATTATCGTGGTGTTTTTCAGTACTCTTAGAAAGGCAATTGCAAATTATTGACAGAAAGTCGCCAAGTCCTCTTGCTTGTGAGAATCTCCAATCTCCTGTTTATCCTCCCTTAAAGCATCTTTTCACTAAGTATTTCTTTTTGCTTCATCTCTTCCTGAAACTTGTAATTCTGTTCTGATTAGGAACGTCAATTTGTCGCAGATATTCTTAGAGCTTCATTAAAATGTGATAAGCTTTGTCAGTGCTTGCTCTATGTAAACAAGGAGGTAACGCTTCTAACATTGACATCAGGATAGACCAGTCTTTAAATCAAAGATCGATAAGTTCAGCGCCCCGTAAGTCTTGAAATATTCACGTCTCAAATTTAAATCATAATTTCGCTGACATTAGATAACCAGAAAAAAATATAATCTGAGCACTTTTAGCTGCAGGGTAGACGGTGAGACGTATTATTGGCTGCATGAAACGTAAAATCTCAGACTTTCGATGATAGAGTTACAGTATTAACTTGAAGCAAAGTCATAGCTGTTATGTTTCTTAGCATATAATGTTAACGTAAACAGTTATCTTCTGTATAAATATAGTTACCATCACATTCGCATTGAGCGTAGCATGGTTCAAAGTGCATAGTATAGTGCATATCTACCTCAAGCATACATGTCGCACCACAGACTACTTAACCACGTATTCGTAAAGACAAAAAAAAAAATCGACAAACACATTATGCGTGATGCACAGCTCTTGTCACTACTAGATCTATAGGCCGTGGATGAGCCAAGCTTATCTATGTCATCAAGCATTGACAAAGCAAAGGCGAAAGGAACAATACGCCCGTTCGGCTAATGTAACATTGACAATGCCCAGGATCGAAAGCAGCACGCCCCATTGATTTTTACATTTAAATGCGTCTCCCGGCGCGCTCTGTTTACCATCTGCTTCCATTTCATTTCGTGCAGACTTTTGTTGCCGCATGGACGAAATCCTGTGACGAAAAGACTTCAAAGGCTGGAGCACGGTGTGGGGTCACTATTCCGGTTGATGGAAATTCTTTCAGGGATACTGTTTATTTATTACAGGTAAATGACCATTGGTTAGCGGTAATTATATCCGCTGGGTCATGGTGGCCTACTGTGTTAACGACACTATTGGTTTTATAGTCTCAATTCCGCCAGGTCGCTTTATCATAACCCACTCATATGAAACTTTCATTTTTTTCCAGAATGTTGCACTATCTATAGTAAATTGCCCGTGATAAAGAACTTTTCACTGATGTCACTTAAAAACATTGACATCATTTTGAAGGAAATAACATTATCGAGGTGAAAGCGCGCCTAATTCTCAGCCAGTGTGTCTTGTTAACATCTTAAAATGAGAAAATATTGCAGTGCACACATTTTATCAGGGTATGCCGCGTTTAAATTAAAGAAAATGCCAAAGTTTCGAAATCGAACAAATGGGAGAGAATACAACGTTGACGCTAAATCGTTATGTTTAATTGAGTTTCATTCCATGCTGCTGTGAAACTGCCATTAGGGGAAGTCCAGTTTAGCAAGTATTGGTTTCAGGTTTGCAGGTGAAGAGTAAGCGTTAACAAGTGTGGAAGTGGGTCAGAATTTTACTTATTATGTTCGTATACTAGTGAACGTGATGCCTGGACTCGAGGTGTTATTTCAGTAATTCATTTTGTGGACACCAGGCATAGAAATGAATCAGATCTGTAACAGAAAACTAGCTATATTAATTATTGTTCTCGCATGCTCTAGATCACCATCAAGTTATAACAGTTCTTTCAGAGACTTAGGCGTTTAGAGTCCTTATGCAAGAAAACAGAAAAGACCTGCAGAAATTTAATGGTAGAATTGAACTGCAGTTACCGTAAAATTATGATGTTAGTTTATCCAGTAAGTATAAAAAGAGCAGACTGTGATACCAGACAAGACTCCTTGTAAGAAGCCCCGGTTTTGTTATTGCAGCTTTTATGATGACGTCACATCACCTCATCACACTGTAAGTGCATGGCGGAAAGACACATCAAAAGGAGGAAATGGCTTTAACAAATAATAATTGATTCTGATCTACCATTGGGAACAAAGATATCTGTATATCTACTATATGGGCAACAATTCTAGAATAACAATTTTCACGGCACTAGCAATTTAGCATACTGTATGCCCACAGTTCATTATGTCATCGTGACTTCACGTAGTAAGAAAATACCCAAGCTGCTGTGCGAAGTCAAAATGGTCGTGCAGACGCTCAGGTTTCAATGTTGTTTGACTCCCTTGTGGTAGGCACGTTCCGCTGACGTAACGGAAATACAAAAGTCCGGTGTCTAGTGGCAAGGCGTCCGTGCTCTCGTTGTTATGTGATAAAGAATGATCCTCTAAAAACAGACCAGCACCTCGTAGCCGTGGCGTGGTCACGTATTTTGGCTTCCATTTAGAAATGTTGGCTGTTCAGAGAATATCCAGCTATTGATTTCAATGTGAAAAATCGTTATGCTAGAGAGAAGTGATTTCCTTTAAGATGACGAAAACTATCGGGCGACAGTGTTATCATCAATGCATATGAGGTTATTGATGGGAGATTCGCATGGTCTGCCGTGGTATCTCGAAATCAGTCGTATGCTGTGTACAATACAGGTGGGATCGAATCTAACAAAACAGATGGGCCTGTCCTTAATTACACCAGAGGTTGCAGGAGCCATGTTGTAAAAACCTCTTTCAGTTATCTAATATTTTTTTCTCCCTCGAACTACAGGATCGTTCCGCGATGAAAAATAGTTCCGTAGTTCTGGAACCACCACTGTGTTCAAATTATATGCTGTTAACAGTGATGGTCTTCAAGTATAGTTTTCAATTTTGAATTAGATGAAAAAGAAATATAAAAACGTGACTTTCTTTTACAGACCATGTTTGTCCTGACCGATGGGGCTGTCCGTAATTTCACTACAGGTTGCAGAAGCCATGCTGTAAAAGCCTCTTTGAGCCATTTAATAAAACATTCACCTCGAACTGCATGGACGTTCCGAGATGGACAAGACTAGTTCTTATATCTGGAACCACCACTGAGCTCAAACTACGTGCTGTTTACAGTGCTGGTCGTCATTTAGTTTCCATAATTTTGATTTAGATGCAAAAGGACCACAGGTCTTAACAAATGAAATTCATTGAGGCCAGTGGCAAAAACTTCTTGCAAGAAAAATTGTTTCTTAGAAACTTAGGACTGCATTTCACCACTTTTGTGATGTGGTCTGAGATTATACGCGTATTTCCTTCTTAAACCCTTCTATTATTGACTCAGATATTCGGGTTTTGGACCAATTCAGCTCCTGCAACCTTAAGGCACTGAATCCACACTTACTACTGGAATATGTCTGTGTATCCACAGTCCATCTGCTTAAGAGTAATGCCCAAATGATTAATACCAGCATAGAGCTTTTTCTCACTCTTTCTCCTTCCTGATTTGTCTCTTTGTTGTGAGCTTATTCCCATATCTCTAAAGTATGAGACTGAGATCACTTCGACATCCATTAATTTCACACACAAAATACTGTTGTTATCGTTGCCGTTTAGAACACCATCTGCATTCCATTAGCTACAGCCCGTGTCATTTTTTACGGACGATGCAGTTTTATCATTTGAGTTTTTGTTTAAACTATGTAACCCCTTTGCTACATGTGCAACCTTACAATTTGCTACAAACAATCTAAGACGTATCGGTAAGTCCCGGAAGAAACATCTTCGTGTCGTATCCGACCTAAGTCGTATAACATTATAATGAAATATTCCTCGGTACAGGTTAATGACCTCATAGTGATTTAGTGATATGAGCACTTAAATAAATAAAGAGGTGGTCAAATCAAAATGAATGACAGGCCCGGTGCATCCTTATATACACAGAGCAACAAAAGATTCTATACATGGAGTTGATAAATTTCACATTCATTCGATGTAAGAGCATGCCTCTTTTCAAAACAAAAGCTTTCAGATATGATTTTCCTTTAAGTGAATCGTATTCTAAATTAACAATTTTGAAAAAAAAAATTCTGGTGTTCTTCATTTCATGAAAATATTTTTAGGTTCTCCGTGATCAGCACGGATATGGCAACCTCTGGGGGAGTGGCGAAGATAAACACTACCATTTAACCAACCAACCAACCAACCAATTTCGCATCTGTGATACCTTAGTTGGTAGATGCACGTTTTAGGTCGGGACTCATCCTTTGGAGAGGTTAGAGTGGCTGACATAGGGTATCGTGAGGCCAGCCTTTGAAAGCATTATCGGGGACCCGCTTTTAGGTAGTCACCCACGCACGGGTTAAAAGCATCGCTCTCTATCCCATAGACTTAATATATCCCTTGGGATTTGCTGTGGACGTCTTTCAGCTCGTTCAAGCGGTGCTATTTTGCCATTTAGGGCGGCGAAAGCTGGGAAAACTTCCCCTCGTTATAGCCTTCGAACATGCGACGAAATAGCTTTGCCACGTGAAAACTGAGTTGCCGAAGATAATATAGTAGATGCGTTCGCCATCCAGGGCATGCCTGAGTTCGTTGGCTACCCGAGATGAAACAGTGGCCATGCTTTGACACATCCAGTTACTAGGTGGCTGTGTCCGTTCGTCACTCACTCACTCACTCACTCACTCACTCACTCACTCACTCACTCACTCACTCACTCACTCACTCACTCACTCCCATCTTCTCCTTCTTTTCAAAACCATACATCAAACGTCGTCTGTCCAGGGAAACATCACACTGCTATAACACATTACTTCCAAACTAAGCTCCAAAATCATTATCATCAACGATTTTTCATTTTTCAGCAGCGATAGTGAAATTCGCCTTTGATATATCCGTCTGTCTCAAATTCTTCCATTGGAATGCTAATATATCAATCTGTCCGTCTGATTGTCTGACTTCATTGATGGCTGTCCATTTGTCTGATTGCCTCCCAGTGTGTCTGCTGATGTGTCCAGTAATAGCTATCTATCCATATTTCGTAAAGAATGTTACACTGATAAAAAAAAAGAAGATCTGAATTTGTTCGTCACGTGTATGTAAGTTTAATTTATGTATAAATAGACAGACACCAGATCGATACGAAATTATTTTTGTCATCCTCTGTCTGTCATCATCAATTTTCTTCACTCCATACTGCTTTAACGTTGCTCGATTTCACGCATTTCCGTTTTTTTTCCCTTGTCATTTTCTATCCTCTCCAATTTGCAATATTCTACAGCCCCTATCACTCGCTGTTTCCTGACCACGATCGCATTACAGTCGACAATCATTCCGGATAATCACACCTTCCGCATAATCGCAAAATTTTCCACATGACACAATAGAGTCTCCGTTAAGGCTACTAGCGTCCTCTTTCCACCATCAAGACAGATCACTCCATGGTCCTTAATTATACAGTAACACCCAGTGAAACTAGAATTTACGAACTGATTTTAAACCACATTTGAAGTAAACTTAAATTATCGTAAACTGTACGGGATTTTTTTTTTAACAGCGTAAACCACTGAGCAATCGCAGCTTCTTTCAGTCTCAAACTTGTCCATGCTCCCGAGAAGTTGCAATTAAGCGGGGATTGACCGTACACTATTATTTGTTCCCTCATGTCAACAAGCGTTCATGAAAAGCACATGACGCCATAATGGTTCCCCTCCCACCGCTCGCAAAGGTTATTAATATTCACCAGAGGGTGTACGATCGCCAAACGCAATTTCATGCTATCTGACACGTCCATTATGAGACGAGTTCCCAGCCTGATCATCTCTGAGCTTTATTAACACCCAAGGGCCCTGAGAGATGCTGATGGCGCCAGAGGCCGCCATCTTTATTGCTGTGAATCCGTGCATGAGAGGAATTTGCTTACCAACAAAATATCGCATGTTGCATGCTATGTTGGCCGGTGGCTTGTAAACATATAGAGTTGTATTTCACGAAAAGGGAGTTTGGAGAGTGAGGCGATCACTAGTGGTGGACAGTATTGTTTCAGAGTATCGATACTTACGAGTATTAGGATTTCGATTCAGCATCAATACTCAAGTTTTTTAAATTTTAATACAGTTTCATTATTGTACTTTTAATGTAAGCTATGGCAGATCGTTTCCCCCACTTCATTGTAATTATCAAGTTTCTTACTTTGTCTTACCCAACCCGACTACATGAATTAAATCTAGAATTAAACGTTTTTGATCCCTATCCGATCACCAGTAATTGATTATAAGATGCTTTCCCGAAAGCCTGTGGTGATTTGTTATCAAAACGGTATCAGAAGTATCGAAATTAACTTTGATCCAATTCCGATTCTCAGTACCAATCTAATTTCCGATGTTCTTAGTGCAAAACCTAGGGTATTTAAAGAAATCGAAAGTATCCTAAAGTACCGAATGCATCAAAAGTATCGAAAATATTGGAGGTTTCCAATGTATCGAAGTGCTTGTCGGATACTAAGAAACGGAATGAAATTAGACTTGACAGTATCGAAACTTACAGCTCATAGGCAGAGTATCGCAATATTGAAACAGTCTGGATTCGGCCCAGCACTAGCGCTCACAAACAACCTCTTTTATTTTCAGCATAAAAGGCTGAATTCCCCATAAAATATTTATAGGCTTAAGCTATTGAGGTCATACGCGAATTCCCATGATATCTTCAGGCTGGCTTAAATGTCTGAACAAAATGATATCACATAAATTTGACCTGATTTATAGTCTGAAGTCAGAATGAAAGATACGTCATGCCTTTGATAAATTCTGTGTCATTTTGGGAATCATAGCTCGGTTTCAAAATGCCGAAAAATGACGCATGATACGTGGTATTTTAGGAGAGGATATGTGGTAAGCCGTTGGCAGTTTTTGTTGTTGTTGTTGGTTTTTTTTTTGAATGTTGAAATAATCAAAGAAATATCACTGCTTTGCGAAAGAGCCTGTTGCATCTTGGAAATGAAAAGTGGGAAATTCTTTACGATCATCTGTTGCATAAATTTTGTCCTCTATTGCCTCAACCCTCCGCTTTTCCAGGAATTAAACATAAAATGTAGACAGTCACATTGTGAAGCGTCTCTGTGTGCGATTGGGAATTGTTTTAAAATGCAATAGAAAAGTTTAAAGAGCCCCCATGGCTTATGAGGAACCACGTAATCTGGGACTACTTATCATCACCTACCTCCCTTTTAAGATGAGATCTGCTTGTGAGGAACTATAATTCATTTTGTTGAAATCAGTGGCGTCTTGTGATCCCCAACACTACCGATGCAACACCCCCTTCTCCCATGTTTCTCTCTCTCTCTTTCTCCCCCCCTCCCCCCACCCTTCCGGACATATCACGTTAGATTGTTGACAACCACGCGTTGTTGCGCGAGAGATAATCAAGGGCGTACATGGTTATGCAATGAGCATGGCAAAAATAATAGAGCATAAATACAGTATGGGAGTTTGGGTTTGGTTTGGTATTTGTAGTTCTCTTTTTTCCAGCTAAACTCTACCCGGCACTGCACTGGTTGTACTTAATGACAAGCCACAAATGAATGAAGGAATCCTTCATATTATCATCATAGTATAATAGAGCTCAGTAGACAATTACTGTAAAGCCTGTGTTATGTTTCATTGCAGTGTCATCATTATCCACGAGAAATGATACCAACTTTTTTTTTTCACAATACACAGCAGATCTGAATGGTGAACTTATTCCAAATTATTTTGGAAAAACCCGAGTAGAAACTGGTTGATAGTCTACTTTCATCTCGCCGACGGTTCACTTTCGGCGCGTTTATTCTTGCATCTGCACCATGCTTTGTTGTCAACGCCAGTGCCAGTCGTTAGTGTGTTCTCAGTATTGCATACACACAGGCATGGCAAGCCAATTCGAAGAAATCATTTGTTTGCTTACTATTATACGATATTGATCCATGTGACAGAGATCAGTAGTATCAGTCCATTACTTTTCTTTTTTGAAGGTTCTAAGATGAAGTTGCGGGTACAAATTAGATCTTGATAATCAGGGTTCAATTTCACATAACCTTCTGTCCATGAAAAACAGCATCGGCTACTGCAGTTCTGTAATGTTTCCCAAACTGATTGAAAGATGAGGGAATGAAGCGCATACGCAAGGGCAAAATCACACTCAAAACTCAGTGAGCCAATGCAAATCGATCTGAAAATACTTAGGATCGGCAGAACAAAATGCTCTCGTACGCGATGTTTCCTATAGCATTTTTATTTTCTGCTTAGCCAAACATCACGCACCCAAACCCTGCTGGAAAGGACATACAGAGGGCCTAAATAAAATGGGATCACATTAACGTGAGTGGTGGACGCCTTTGAGCTCGTTACATTTGCATTGCCATCAGAGGATGAGTCTGGTATTATTTTATGAGCACACTGTCCATAATGTGAGATTAACACATCGGCGCGTGACCGTGCATAATGTTATCGTGTCAGTACATCGGGCACTGGAACGATGGAAGGAAGATGCAGTAGATCTAGATGAAGGGAACTGTGGCAAAGTTTAAAGAAACAGAGAGAGGACGAGGGGATAGATGAGGGATAATGGCTGGCATAGGGAAGTGGTCATTGTTGGCCGTGTGGGTGCCTCTCTCGCACGCAATTTGCACAGTTACTGTTATTATCTGTGTAGATGTTTTAAATAAGTGTGTGTGTGTTTGTGTGTGTGTTTGTGTGTGTGTGTGTGTGTGTGTGTGTGTGTGTGTGTGTGTGTGTGAGAGAGAGAGAGAGAGAGAGAGAGAGAGAGAGAAAAAGACAAAAAGACAGAAGCAGAACGCACGAAAGACACAGAGAGACAGGCAGACAGATAGACAGACAAACTGACTGACAGAGTACAGAAACCAGGCAGCCAGGCAACAGGGTAGCCAGGCACGCATACGGATGGGCTCGCAGGCAGGCAGAAATGTGGAAAAGGAAGGTGAAAAAAAACCCTGCAAGGATGTCTTTCCTGCTTATATTTATTGCTATTGGTAGACGACCATTCCTTAGAAGCTATCAGACCCAACCGATGGGATAAGATCTAGAAAAAGAGAGGAAGGGAGAGGGAGAGAAAGAGAAAGGAAGAGAGTGAGGCATAGAGAGAAACGGAGATGCGAACAAAGGAGAGAAAGAGGGAAAGCAAGAGAGACAAAGAGAGGGAGGAAGGAGAGAAAGAGAGGGAACGAGAGAGATACGGATATGCAAGGAAGGAATGGGAAAGTGAGAAAAGAGAACGCAGTAGCCCAAATTCTTTCGTTTTGACAAAGGGGGCTAATCGGGAATTGCCTGTTTTCCACACTTCCCTTTGCACGTTAACGAAGTCACTGATAGTGATAATGAAGGGTCTAGACGGCCCATTTCCGCCTTCCATTCCCTTTACTGTGGCCTCTTGCAATGGCTATTACTCAACCAAGTTTGACCACCGTCACCATAAAACAAACTGGTTGTGGCAGAGTTAACTAGCTTGTGTTCAGCCGAACAATCATTGCACGCAACTGTCTGGTCTCCTTGGCCAGGCAACAACCACAGAATATATATAATCCACAATGCCAGGATCTCGTTTGTCTTTGATGATGGGAAGTGATGCAACTGATATCTGATCTTGGCAAAGCTTTAATGGTGAAGCCTTTGTGCGTTGTGTGTGTGTGTGTGTGTGTGTGTGTGTGTTAAATTTTCTGGGATCATTTCCCCCTTTAAATAGGTTTAATGCTATTTTTATAGCTTTTATTTGTCCATTTACATTGTTTAAACAAAGGACAGTGGTTGATGGTGTGTCTGTCCTTACTTTGAAAACATTGGAAGTAACTATTCCTGTAAGTTATTGCAAGAGTTGGTTACCATTTCAATCACAATACCCGTGAAAACAGCTTTCGATAACTTACTGCTTATAAGTTGGCTCTACCGTGCTGTCAGAAATACACACCAACGAGTACACTTTTATAAGTTAAAGTATGAGTATTATTTAGAAGTGCACAAATAGCCAAAAGAAGACAACAGCACATCGAAGAAGCAATGGAAGAAGAAAGACTTAGAGATCTATGCGACCCTTGAGACTGTGGGCCACTTGAGTCACATGACGAGGGCAATACATCATCATAACTAATACATCATTTTGTACTTAAAGTCGCAGTCTTCCATGTCGAATCCAAAGAGAGTTGCACAGAGATGCGTTATAAGATCCTACGTCTACGATAAGTTCAGCAAGAATCCTGTTACTGGTTTGGATTAGTCTGCATTGAAAATACGTTGATATACAAGTCTTAGTCTGTTGCAGTTCTCTTTATGTTTGATATCGAAGGTGCAAAACTGTATTATTAGTTATGATGATGAGTTATCCTCGTCACGATCCTGCATGGATCTCATGCGGAAAATTGTGGTTAATAGCTACATAAAAATTTCCTGCACTGAAGTGGGTATGATTTTATATCTCTCAGAGGGTTAGTGTTAATGCTGTCATTAACAGAAGATCTGTAAGTTGTGGTTTATCATAACAATAAGCATTGTGACAACCAGCTCTCTGACTGCCATGCAGAAAGTGGCATCCGAGTTTATACAGAGCCAATGAAAAAAATGTAGATCTTGATTTGGATCACTGGAAACTGATTTCCATATTTTTTCCATGATAAGAGGTCTTCTCGTGAGCTATCACCACCTCGATGTATTTTTCAGTTCCTTTTTTCCTTGTTGCTAGAAACACCATGACTCCACTCTGGACATGTCCATAGGTGTTCCGATCCCTAAGCCAAAAGCCTTCCTCAAAGAAAACAGGCTAATTTAGCCAGCTGACATTTGCAGTTAATGGCGATAGCATTCTCAGAATTGTTTATATGGACACTGTTTTAATATAGATCTGCTATTTAATGTACAGTCTTAATAGATCTGCTATTTAATGTACATAGTCTTAATACAGATCAATTTTTCAATGTATACAGTCTTTATATAGATTTACTATTTAGGTCTACAGTGTTGTTGGTTAGGAAATGGAGTAGGGGAGGCATTGTGCAAAGTGTCCCTTCCATTCCACAATGTCTGCGCTCTCCATAAATGAACAATGGGGGTGTGTATTCTTAGAAACACCATTTCGTCCACACGTCAGTATCAGACTGTCTCACACTGCTGGACTAGACAGTTTCATTAAATGGTCAGTTCCTCAGTTCAGCGACTTGCAGTTCTGTTTCAAAGGCTGGTAATCTCAACTGAACACGCTCTCTCTCTCTCTAAATAATTGTTATAAGTTACAAAGAAACATGCACTGATATCGTGTTATGTAAAAAATAATGGTTACAGTGCCATCATTGATTGCGAAAGAATGTATCCACAAAACTGGTAGTTCCGGATCTCCTGCGGCTTCAGGAGTTAAGTAGCTTTGTAGAAGGATCACACTCCCTTCACTCTGATCTACTTAACTCAATACACAAACTCACACAAGCCTGTTGTGTTTTTCCATTTTTAATAACAAGATTAACAAAATCCAGACGCCAAGTGTTTATTTTAGTCTGCTAGCCAATGGAACTGCCAAATAAATCTTACAATAATTCAACAGCGATGGATGAAAAGGAAGATATAATGAAATAGAGGGCGGCGGGCAGAACTAAAGAATCGAAAAAAAATTACATACAACAGTGAAGGAATTTGAGTTACTTGAAGTGAACAGTAAACAGCTCTTAACTTACTTTATAAAAATGGAACACTAGACTTTTATATATTATTATACAGAAACCTTTAATTTTAGGATACATACATTATGTCCGATGTCTTTTCCCATAAAATACATAATTTCCATAACTGAGTTATGTGGCACACGCTTACATTTGAGGATGGTACTGATTTCATATTTTCAGGCAATGACTCCTACCTTGAGACATACACTAATAAAATTTATGTAGAATTGAAGGAATCTTTTATACGATTCAATATTGTATACACGCATAATCGTAGATAATATTACTTTTATTTTGATTGTGTATAGAAATTTTGAGGTTAAAGGGCAATATCAGATGATGAAGGAAGTGAATTTATACTAAAATATTGCAATGCATTACATGTTACTGGTCTATTTCTGCGTATCTTTAATTGATTTTCATTGGTTGTCCTAGAATCCCAGCGAGCATCGACTGAATCCGGGAGGAAGTCCGTGAAAATGATCGACATGTCATGAAGCCACCAGAAAACGACTGCTCGCAGTTGCCCCTGTGTGAAGGACCGCCCACTGATGACGTAGCAAACGAGGGGGAAAGACGGGATGACGTAGCAGTATTGACAAGCGAGAATGGAATCGCTGCAAGTCGCTGTTTGAGCGGTAATGTTTCAATCTATATAGAATATGACAACATACTTACTTTATTAATTCGTGCTTGATTCAGCCTCTGGTCGAAGCCTCGATGCTAGATCAATAACACTGCTTAGCTTCTATATAAATTTGTTAAGTTGTTCCTTGTTCACTTCTCTTAACACGATATCCTGGGTAGTCTTTTTTTTTTTTTACCGCAGGTGTCTAGGAGTTTATGTTGTTCTGTAAGGACTAGCAGCAGCACCCACTCTTCGAATGGAATTGCAATGCCTGAAATCTAATAATGCATGCTACAGAATTAAAAAAAAAAAAACCAACACCAAAAACTGATAGTTATTTTCCGGAAGTCTCGACATGCCATACTTGATCCATACGCTCAAAACGCAGCGACTAGCATCTAACTACTCGCATGTACGGCTGCCATCGACACGCCGGACAAATACACTGTGGTCCACATGCAGACATTGGGAGATCTGTGTCAGTGACGTCATTTAAAGGTTCGGTGATTCTGTAGATTTTTTAGTTTGCGGGACATACAGATGACAGGCAGATTAGAAAATGTGATGAGATTTTCGATCCGTAAAAGACTGATCAAAGGAAACAGCTTATGTTTCAGCCAACTGAAAACATCATCTGCCGGTCACACAAACTTTTCTAAAGATTAATAATTTTTTAACAATAAAAAGCCTCTGGCCGCCATGCAACTCGATATAGACATACACGTGGCATATCAGATTTCAAGGGTGTATACGAGGTAAAATCTCGTTTGATGATGAGAAAACCAGCAATTAAGACTAAAGTGCAAGGAAATGGAACGCTTCCATATCTCATTTCAAATCTGGTAGACGGCGTCTTAAAATAAAAAAAGATGATAACATGATCTTCTACAAGTTTATTCGGTACTTCAGAGTTCAAGCATTGACAATTAAAAGTAATAAACATGAAATCTCGCTTGGCACATAATCGAGTTCTCTGCTGCCAGAGGCGAATAATATGAGACAATACTGTCTCTACTGCCTTTGCATCTCCTATTGTTGCTGATGGTAATCGAATCTAATCTCTAATTGTTGTCATTCTCTTCCAGGCAAAAGAGCCCTGTACCTCGTCCAACCCCGATTGTCCAAGCTGAAATTCAACTGCAGATGGAGACAGGGAGCCGTGCTGGGGCTGGGTGTATTTCTCACCGTAGTGGCCTTGACCCTGGTCGTTGTCGGGGCCGTCAGGTCGCGAGAGCACACACCTGTGAAACTCCTGCATGTAGGAACACCTATCGAATATATATACCATACCATACCATACCATACCATACCATACCATACCATACCATACCATACCATACCATACCATACCATACCATACCATGCCATACCATACTATATTATACTATACTATACTATACTATACTATACTATACTATACTATACTATACTATACTATATTATACATGTCGTTATGAATTCGTATTTTCTAGAGAAAATTCACTCTAGTAGTCTGCCAGTCAGTATCAATATCACTTTTTTCAGTCCATCTTTAACATATCCTTCCCTGCATCCATCCATCCATCCATCCATCCATCCATCCATCCATCCATCCATCCATCCATCTTCTCGTTTACCCTTCACCTCTCCCTCCATCTGTCCATTCTTCAAGTTCTCTTTCTACACGACAGATCAAGCAACCTGTAGACTTGAAAAGTCTGATGTACCTTGGGGATGAAAATTTTACCTTTGGTAAGATATTAATGTCTGTCTGTTTCTTCTGTTTGCTCATTTTATCTTCGAAAAACTGAATGGTATGGATCCTCCAATAGCATTCCGTCTCTTTGTTAGTGGCCAGATAGAACCATAGCCTTGGGCGACCGCAACGTCAAAGAAAGCCAAGCGCCTTCATCAATATCAAACCCAATGGCATGGGCCAAATGGTCGGGACCCAATGCTTTTAGGGTACTCCACGTAGGAGGACGAAAACTTTTTTTTTTTTTAGAGAGAAAACTAGAGGGAGAAAGTGAAAGAGGAGTGAGGAGGATTCGAACGAATATTTATTATTATATTTTTAATTTTGAAAATTGATGCCATAACCACTGCCTCTAAGATGGCCATCTGTCTCAGTATTGTCAGTGACTGTAAAGCATGGGGGCCTCGACTTCTCTCCAGCTCAGGATCTGATGGGCCTTAAATGTCCCTGATCAGACCCTACAATTTTTTTTTTTATATCTTCTAGGGAATGCGAAAGAAGAAGAAGAAACAAAATATCTTCTCAACATCCCACTTACCATGACCGCCTTTTCATGCACTCATCCATTTGTACTCACGCCGTGGCATATATTCACACGTCTTATTCTCATAGTCTCTCATTTCAATCTCTTAATCCCTAACAATCCCATCAATCAAGACCCTCGGTTGGAATTTCATCCTCTTCTGCCTAATTCTCACATTTTGGTCACCCTCAAGTGTCCGAACAGACTTTCGCCGAGTGATAAGGTATTCGAATAATGTCGGTAAGGACTATATTCGAACATCAAAACGCAAATCTGGATGTTTATGTACTCTGCTTGGGTAGAGTGGGTAGAGGGGTTCGTGGCTATGATATTTGACAATATCTTATAACGTTATAAAATCTAGATTAGATGAGCATCAAAATGATTAATGGATTGTCACAGAAGTTTGGTACCAGTGCTAAGATGCATCTGTTTCACATCTTTGACAAATAGTCGGTAGCTAATTTACCTTTGCAATTTTTATAAATTTCTCTTTGTTTCTATATTTTAAAGATTCCTTACACAGAGCTTTATCTATTTTAACAGAACGCTTCAGCCAAATTTGTGTCACAGATTTCTTGAGAACTACGTAACGTAAAAACATGCGGTTTTCACCTAAATTCGTAAAAAAATACACAAAAGGTAACTATACACATCAGTCCTCTTTATTTTTTTTACCCTAAAAAAAAAAAGAATGTGTATAGCAACGAAATACAATCTCCGATAGATCTTTTCAATCCGCCCGAATCGCCAATCGTCCAACTTTTTCACGGAGTCTAATGCATTCGTCTATGATGCCTTTCGGTGCGCTAGGTATTCTTTCGCCGCTGGTGCGTTGCCTGCCTGCCCATTTGTAAAATGGGGTGTTAGTCTTGTTTTCTGATAATACGTGACACACGCATACCTTCAGTATTATCCGTATCTGTCTGGCTGGGAATCGTTGTTGAATTCAAGCATCAGACATTAGTTAAAAAATAAAATGTTTTAACATTATATTCGACTCTGCCCATCACGACCTATCGCTACGGGGCAGCAATGTAATCGATAGAGAACAAACAACACGCCGGGAAAGACCTTTTGCTTCGAGATTGAACTGCCTACGCTCGAGAAAAGGATTTCAAACCGAATGAAACGAAATTGTCTTAGCTCTATTTGTCTATTGTCTGTACCTCGGTCAAAGAATCTGTTTGGCTCGGCTAACACTATTATCCTGACGCTCAAGAGATTTTTGGAACAAAATCAATTTAATGGGATTCCGGTCTATCTTGTATCAGTGCTTAGAACACACTTTGGCGATGGCTGAACGAGAGAAAATGGTTTTTCTCTTATCTCCTGGTCTCTTTGACTCCATTCAATCACTGATCATTATCTGAGGTTATGAAAAGCTGGGGAGATAGTATTACTTGTTCACATGGTCCGCTTTCATGTCCTATCACATTACCTTTCAGGTACAGTATTTCAGTGCTATAGTCTCAGTTCGCCTTTTACTTTGAGGTGCATGCTTTTACATTCTGCTACCGTCTACACAGACTATCACTGCCTTTTGCTTTGAATCATCATTGTGTTGTTTTTTCTCCCTTTGGCTGCTCACTTCTTTTCGTTTCTAAAATACTCAGTTCCTTTTGTGTCTTTCAATCGTCAATATTATATTTGCTTTGAACTGTCACAGCGGTTTACTTTGAACCGCCATTAACTTTCTTTGAATGGCCATCGCTAATACTTTTCGCTTTGAATCGCCATTGCTTTATAGTTTAAATCACCGTTGCCTTTGCCATGAATCGCTATGGCCATTTGCTTTGAATTTGCCATTGCCCGATGCTCTCAAATCACCAGCCTCCCTTTTACCTTCAATAGCTATCATCTTTAGCGTTGATCCGACACGCTGTTTACACCTCTCCTGACCTTAGATATACTGCATCTTCATAGCTCTGTCTGTCCTATTCAAACTCGTGTCTCTATTGGTACACACAAATCGTCACCTAACACACTCAGAGAGAAGATCTGAAAACTGAAAGCCTGGGTGTGAAATTAACTCGGCCATCGATAGTGGCACTAACTACTGATCATACCTGAACCACTGCCATTTTCTAAACATGTCAGGAGGATACCCTCTGCGTTATTCCTACTTGTGTCTGTTTTGATACAAATCGTCACCTTTCAACACTGCATGTATTCTCTTTCAGCACAGCTTGTATCCATCACCAACCTCGCCATTGACAAACCAGCCTACCAGTCTTCAGTTTCTAAACGAGATACGGCCAAACCGGAAGTGGAACCATGGCAGGCTAAGAACGCTGTTGACGGGAATATTGGAACCTGCTCCAGTACAGGTTAGTTTGTAAAAAGCCACCCCGTGAGCCATTCAATCAACAACCTTGAACATACTATAAGGATAGAGCTTTCATTCTGACTTCCTGCTGAGGTAATTTCCTGATGAGAAGATTTTTTCTTCTTATATATATAAGACTATTGATTTCACATTTTCATTGGCCACAAAAACTTAGGGTGAATACTTTAACAGCTCTCTTATCGATACTATTTCGGCAAAAATGGTATAGTCCAATCTCGGTAATGCATGACATGTGATAAAATACGAATTTTCGCTAAATCAAGATATTTTCATTCTGACTTCTGGCTAAAGGTAATTAAATGATGAAGAGCTTAGTATAAGAATATTGATTTCACTTATCATATTTTTTGGTCAGAAAACTTAGCACGAATACTTTTACGGCGTTTTTATTTGGAAGGGTTCGTCAGAAATGTCATAATCCTTTCTCAATTCTGAATGAAATGAGACTAAATACGAACTTTCGCGTAACTTATGTCGAATTATATCAATTTTTGAAACCATCACTGGACAAAGTTGGTATATTTCAATTTTTAGAAGAATGCCATTCAGATAAAGGACTGTACAGGACAGACCTTCTGCATCTGTATCACAGATGCTATGCGTTATGAATTGAAAAATTGGTTAAAAAATGTAAAATTTTTGCATAATAAGCTGTCTTTAACACCTGTTAGATAACAAAACGAATAATCTGTGCATATTCATGTATAATTATGTACAGATATCACTCTTGTGATCTTATTACATTACTGTGTAAACAAGAAACAATTGAGAACCAAACATATCTTCCTTTCCGCTAGTATCACGAAAATGCTCTTCTTCTATTACATGGAGTTTGGCAATACTTATATACTATCTTCATTGTCATCGGGTATACCTAACCTTCGTTTCATTTGCATAGGACTGGGCAGGAGGATGAGGTGTTTAAGACTCTGAATCGTCGTTTGATCTGGGAAAGAAACATAAGGAAAAAATGTTGCGGTACTGCACATTTTGAAATTAAAAAAAACAACAAAACATGTATTGTATGATTCAAATTTCGATGGCTTTACATTACTTATAATGTTTTTGAGATTAACATTTATTTAATAAACAGTTGGCGCATTGTAGGGTAGGTAGTGTCTCTCCCGCTACAGTTTCAGTAAGTATGTGATTTCCAGGAACTTCAAATGTAGCAAAAGAAGAAAAAAGATCTTTTCTTAATGTTAAGGTCACGGGTGAACACTAGGTTCGCACGTGAAAGTTAGTGACCGATTCAGGCAGTAAGTATTTAAGAATTAAATTGCTGTGAAGTTAGAGTCCCTGTAGTGTAGTGGTAACACGTTCAGACTTGCAAGCTGTATACCTTTCCACCCGGATACATTAAACTTGTAGATCCTTTACAATTTCAGCTGACTCTGGCACTTTACGTCTTAACAGATTTGTTTATGGCGAATACAATAACTTCGTGATAGTTTTGCAGAACCTCATCAACCCTTACTTGCTACTTGACGAGTTGCCCAGATTAGGCTGTGTTACATGACTCTCTGACACTTTAAAAACTGTTTCCTTTTATAGGCCTCGTGAGTGTTTTGTTTCTCTAACTGGTTGTTCGTATTATACCTGGAAGGGTCAGGGGTAACCTCTCGACAGATCTTAAAAGATTAGAAAAATAAGAACAGGGGTGCCTGCGCAAAGACCCTATGGTTACTTGAATTATATACGAGAGAAAAGCCATTGCACAGGCAACACTCGAAATATGACATGAGGTAGAATTCTGGAGTAGTGTAACAATTTCCACACCTTTTGGCGATTGCTCATATAATATTTACATTATACTAATAACTGATACATGAATTCAGTTGGGTGACGAGGAGAAATTAAGAGAATGAGTAAGAAATTAAGAAATGTAGTAAGAAATAGTTTGTGTGTGTATGTGTGTGTGTGCGCGTGTGTGTGTGTGTGTGTGTGTGTGTGTGTGTGTGTGTGTGTGTGTGTGTGTGTGTTAGGTGATTGTGTGTGTGTGTGTGTGTGTGTATGTGTGTATATGGATGTGTGTGTTGTATGAGTATGTGTGTGTGTGTGTGTGTGTATGTGTGTGTATGTGTGTGTGCGCGTGTTTGCGTGGGTGTGTGTGTGTGTGTGTGTGTGTGTGTGTGTGTGTGTGTGTGTGTGTGAGAAAAGAAGAGAGAGAGAGAAAGAGAGAGAGAGAGAGAGAGAGACACAGAGAGAGTCAGAGAGAGAGAGAGAGAGAGAGAGAGAGCGATTTCGTTTACATGAAAAAGCCATCGGGCTAACTTTACTTTATCATCATCATTATGTAGCCCACGTTGTCGTACGTCACACCATGCCACTTTCTGTTTTGTATTTTGATTGTGTATGTCCCACCATTTGCCATGCCCACTCTTATGCTTTGTGTATAGCTGTGTACTCTTTTTCAGTTTGGGCTAATAAATGAATCTGAATCTGTATCTTAATCAGGGCAACTCACCTCATGTTGTAAAACCGGGTGTTTCATTAAACTGACAGTTGAAGTAATGATCAAAATATTTTTAAATCTTGACCTACTTCAGGAGAGGTTTAAGGCAATGGAATTCAATGTAATGGCCAGTTCATGGCAGTTAATGATGTAAGGCTGGTTTGTCTGATTTAAATTATTTCTTCATTTCTTGAGTGAATTTTTTTAAACATTGGTATATATATCTTTACACAACTAGGCAAAGAAGAAACAAAGGAAAAGAGGAACCACAAATTATATAAAAGACGTGTGCCTATGTAAATAGGGCAAAAATATACCTTTTATTTTTTTTTGATGACAAGATCACGAAAGACAGAAAAATCAAACTGATTCCGAATGTTTGGCATCGGTCACCTAAACCTAACAAAAATGTTTGTGAATATTGTATTACTTAGATCTAACATACGTTATTCACAAATTCCACTATATATGACGGCGCATCCACGTTGACTATAAAGTAGGGATACCTGATACATCTTAAAAAAGAACTGGTGACGTCCATGCACTGATAATACATGTGTGACTAAAGGGTCAGATATGATATGTCATGTCACTTCAGTTAAGCGTGAGCAGTAAAGGTGACATAGAACGTAATTATGGAGAGTGCCTGCACAAATCAAGCGAGTAGGCCTAACATGTTTCGAGTGATAATCAATAGCCCATTTACACCACATACAGACAAACAGAGTGAACAATGACGACCTTGTTGTGAAATCAACTTCAGCTTTTGAAAAATGGCATTTCTGATGGTACAGTAACTGGACCACAGTCTATTTCTACCCTAGGGAGGGCAGACTCTGTACATAGCAGCACTGTCATTATCATACACTTTTTAAATGTGTAACGGGATCAAATTTGCAGCAAGCATCGGTAATAGCTAAGCTAGTGTTGCTACAGATGGCCAGATGACAACTGTTTCCAAATAGATCTCCCTGGTGAAGAGCCATGAGGACTAATTTCATAGCTGTTGATTCGTCTGAAAAAAAAACAACCCAAAAACTCTGTGCATACGAAAGTGCAGACAGCATGAAAGAACTGGTGACATGCATGCTCTGGTTGAACAAGAAGAGCACCCCATGAAACCATGCCGCCTTTGTAACGGCTCAGCATCCATGAAATTTATCATTATTAAATATACATGCAGTGGAGACGAAGGAGCGCAGCTACTCTTTTTCCCCCCTCCTCCAA
>JAWQUT010000060.1:2172769-2182946 GCA_033807755.1 Ellobium chinense
ATCCAAAAGGAAATGAATCAAATTAGATCTAGGAGGAGGAAAATAATTTACCTTTCTTCTGTGTCCACAAAATTTTAGACAAATTGGTATGTATGACGAATTCTGGCAGTCCCGCTAATACTGCAGTAGACAAACCCGGATGAAAACACTGACTCGTTTGCTGAGTTGATGGACCATTCTTAATTTGCGGAGATAATAGACCAATCTTGATTAGTCAACTCCAACAAAGCTCATTTCCGGTTTTACCTTAACTTATTATACATATTAGTGTGACTGCATCGTCAAATTTCGTTTTCCAAAGTAAAAGTACAGTATGCTATACAGGCCGGTGTCGGCTAATCATATTCTTCTGAAAACGGAAGAAATGACTGTTAGAGTTGTGATCTGCGACGCCCAGATCATCATGCATGCATAATAACTGAGAGTGGTCTATAAACGGACGATTTTTTTTTTAAAAACAGTGTAAAAAGAATACCAATTGGAAAAAAAACCCTCTGACATAGGATCGAATTTGAGATCACTGGATGCTTCCAAGCGCACTGTCGATCTGTTAGCTTACACATCAAAGTCGTGTCTATTAATTCTTGTTGCCAGTTACAAAACGACAGCGCAAATAAAAGTATCCTCTTCACCATCATCATTATCACCGTTCAGGAGGACGTAATAACAATCTCAGCTCTCTATTCTTAACAGGTCTAGAAAGGGCACCATCTTGGTATGTTGACCTTCTTGGCGAGAAGACTGTGAGGAGTATAAGGATTCAAGGCAGCAATTTCAACAGTGAGTCCACATTCTGTCAGTGTTCTTGTTAGTGATCCTAAAGCTTACAATCCTTAATTTGGAACTTTTTGTCATTTTGGGGGTTATATCACCTTCAGTTTTGTAGATACCCTTTTCGGTGAAACCTGTGGCCATATGCATAGTCCTTACGTTCATTAACGTACTGCGTTAACTATAGTGGACATTACTAATGTTTTGGGAGTTTCCCGTGGTTACCTCAATGCGTTAACTAACGGAAGAATTATGCGTACGGCCACTGAAAGCTGTATGGTACCTGCCTCCTGTAGTGGTTGAAAGTACGAACTATCACATTACGTCCTAGAGAGTCATCAAGGTTCTTGTCAGATGATGGGTTCATATCCCATCCCTTACCACGTCATGACGTGACTTCCTCTTTGGTTAGGCCTATATTGAACATTAACCTGCCTAAGGGCGGTCACCATATTTGAAATAATTGCCGTGGTAGATAGTGCAATCATCTTTGAGCAGATCCATGACCCTTCATCATCGAACTTGTTAGATTCTTGTCATGGCGTTGTTTTTTTTTTTGAGTGAGTGTTGGATTGAGTGTGATTCCCCACCCCAATGAAGCAGCGATGTATTTAAGAGTAATTTGAGGATTAGGGTGCTGGCATAGATGGAGTCTAGAGCTGTCCATGACGGAAGAGAGGCCTGTCTTGACCAAGGCAGTTTTTGTTGCTGTTATTGTTTTTTAACGTCGGCTCCTACATCACCTCTCAGCCCCACCTTCCCCACCCACCCACATTTACTATGGTTGTTTCATTCTCCGATTTCCGCACCCTGCAATTTTTTTGCCCTATAACCGAAAGGCGGGNGGGGGGGGGGGGGGGGGGTAATGCCCTAACAGCCTCTGCAAGTTGCATTTGCTTCTATCAGTAAAATGTTATCCTCTGTGTTTTGTTTCCATTAGTATTGGCGTTTATTCTGAAAGTGTTTGGCTTTGTAATTAGGGCGTCAAACTCATCCAAAATTAATGCCAGCTGAATTGTTTCACAACTTTCATTTTGTAACGAAGCTGAGCGTTTATTAAGAGGTTATTCTAATACGCGTACCATTGCTGGGGCGATAATACGTCATAAGTATTGATGCGCTACCGAGTACTTTCTGGGTATTGACACTGAGTACTGTACTTTGTATAAAATATGAACGTAACCAAATGTATCAGGTGTTATGTCTTATATTAAGAGACGATTCCAAATCCAAGAGAAGGTTACAATAACAAGACTTCATGGGAACATGCCTAGTCTTGCCATTAGGTGCAAAGTTACACATAATTACAGATAAACTACTATCCCCACTTACAAACAATACCCCACTCCTTTTAAAGCACCACGGAGTTGATTAGTAGCTCAGTGGTTATATCTAATTATGGCAGGGCATCACTGCCTAATGATGCTTTACATATCATTTACTTCTTTTTTCAGCTACTATTTACACTTATGTTTTTATTTAAAAATAGTTGGAAAGTACACGAACTGCTATCTGGGGGCACGTTCCTCATTACCAAGTCATAACAGTCAGGATACCTTCAAATATTTGGTTGGGTGAAAAGTGTCAAATTACTCGATACTTAAGACAGTACTCACTAATAACGATACCCTCAAAAGCACCAGGTATCGAGTACTCGGAATCGAAACGTTTTCAGCAGCAAACATTCTATGCCTCCGCTTCCCTTGCTCTGATCGTGAGCTGCTGTGTTTGTGTATCCAGGCAGTCTTGTGAGACACCATCTCACACTAACTCAATTTCCGCATTTTTAATTTTTAATTTTCTTTCTTGGATTTTAGCTTGATTTTGCCGTCGAGTATGCCAAGACTGTCGTATTTCTGTTATTTTTTTTTCTTTTTCTCTATCTTTCATTGTTGACAAATCCTCATCCGTACTGTGTGAATTTCCTCAGCGGGTTAATATCTCGCGAACTGCAAATCACATAATTCCCTCTAAACTTGTTTTGAAAAAAAAATGTACAACATATTTAGAGAAAGGCTTGTTCGATACAAACAGACGATCATATCTTACAAACGGCCATACGGCTGAACTTTCCTGTAGATTCTATCTGTCTTCACGATATAACGAGGATGCTTTAAACGAGAGGAAATTGGGATATTTCATGTGCTGGGAAAGTAGTCGATAAAACACTCCAATTCTCGTGATCTCTGTTGAACTCTGCTGGCCAAGCCTTCCTTTTAGGATTACAGTTCTCTCCATTCCCCGCCTTTGCCCCACCTCAAAATAAAAGTTTCGAACTGGACGTTTTTTCAAAATGCAAGCCAGATCAAATCATAAACTTTAACAATACTTATTAAGGGGAAGGGGGGGCGCCCTAGCATAGGAGGTTCAGCACTGCGGGATGAAAAAATGTCAAATCATCACTCTCAGTCTCGTTCCACATTTGCCTAGGTCAATTATTTAGGTTTTGAGATATTGAAAGCTCTCAACCTATTGCTCGGAGCAAAACAACAAGGCAGCTGTGGAAACTGGGATATAATAACGAGCCAAACCTCTTACTTTTGTTTTAATAAGAAAAAGAAGATAAATGGAAGATCATGGTGATATAAACGATTCAAATCATCCCAAAGAAAAAAAATGACTTAGGCAAATGTGGAATGGGCGTGAGACGAAATGTATCCATCTCTTCGTTCCTAATTTCGTTCACCACTATCGCATACCTCCCCGGTCCTAAACACTCGTTCCTCTTAACTCTGTTCTGTTGTCTAGAGCTCCATGACGTGGACATCTATGTCAGTCAGTCGAGTAACTACACAGCCGGAGAAGACTTGTGTGGTCGCTTGGACGGTGTGGCTCAAACATTAGACGTCAGGCTACCTTGCGCCTCTCCAAAGCAGGGCAGGTATGTAATCAGTCTGTAGATATCAGAGGCGTAGCAGGGAACAGCAGTTGCAGTAGTCCCATTCTCATTCGTAACACCTAAGTGACTTATTAGATTGATTCCAAATCAACTGCAGTGGATATTTAAAATCATTTCACCTCTTATCAATATTTATTGGCAAACTTTCCGCAGCGGAGCATGATCACTAGCATCTGTATGCATTTTTTTTTTGGTCTTGTTTCGATCAAAGGCGAAAAGCGAAGGTGAACAGATATGATATAGAGAAAGCACTGTTCGATCGTCTTCAGTGTCGTCTTCGTATGCAACTGGCATTTTGACGGATCATTTTGCCTATGTCACCTTTTGAGGCTTTGAGAAATCTAGCACTCTGAACTTGTTGCCGAAGGCAAAATAATGAGATAGATATGGGTTAGCTTTGAAAACGGGAGGCAAGACACAATACTGGCATACACTAAGAAAATGGCCAGCACTGCATCATATTCTGTCTAAGAGCCATATCTATCTCACTAAATCTCTAACGCCCATTGCCTGCACATATTTTGAATTTGCATGCCAACCAAATTCTTCTTGCATTATTCAAACAGTTTACATTGTGACTTAACCCTGACTAGAGATTGTCTGACCGACAGTCTTATAGCATGTAAATACTAAATGGTGATTTCCATGAAAAGGTGTTGAAAAAAAATACAAAATGTTGTCCGTTCAATGCATCAGCAAACAGTAACGAAGGGATTTTCCCTGTCCCTGGATCGCTGTAATATCTTGGAAAATCTTCAATCCACAACGGAAATTGACCGATGGAATCTCTAGGAAGAACGGCTCACTTTCACAAGGAAATTTGTCTATAGCCATTGTTTCCTTAATACAGCCGGTCATGGGGCCATAATTGCTCTATTATACATCATAATGACTTAGACGACGTGGAACGAAGCAGTTTTAAATTATCGGGTAGGGGGTATTAACACAACGATGAAACTGTTATAGAGCTGTAGCATCCTCATCGCAACTTCCTTCATACGCATCCCACTCCTCCCCCACTCCCCCTTTTTTTTCTCTCTCTCACACATCCACACACAGCCCCCCCACCACACACACACAAAGTTACAAAACATGTAGCAGCCTCATCGTATCTTCTTTCATGCAGATTCTTTCCCCCTCCCCCTCTTACCCCCGTACACATTACAAGAAACTGAAAATTGTAACCTTCTCTTTCGAAAAAAAAAAGTTGCACCTCTCTTCACTAACATTACTGAAGCATTATTACTTCCCTACAGGCGTTCATATATCAAGACGCTGCCAGGATCCTAGCTCTTCTTCCCCCCCCCCCCCCCCCCCNCCCCCCCCCCAACATTTTATGCATTGTGGGCGGCAAAGAAAGGATGCCGCGTTTACACCTCTGAATATGAGTTATAAGAGCAACATCACATGTTATCACTGAAAATGAAGAAAAAGGATAATAAATAATTGATACCTTTAACCATCAAGGAAGTGGAGCTAGCATTGACAAGCCAACCTGATTAATGAAAACGCTGTGTAGGCCCGTCCAGTCATCGCCGTCATTGGCTTCACACACGCGACTCACGCTGGGTTCCCGGACTTTGCCCAGAGGGCACCATCAGGAAGAAATGATGATAGGAGGGCTGAAAGTAATGAAATCCTTTCCCTCTCATCCTTCCTCTGTTTTTCCCCTCTCCTCTTCACTCCCACGTAGATATAGAAATAAGGACGTGGTGGATGTGACCCTGAATACTCACATCCTCCCCCCTCCCCCCAACCCCTTCCGCATTGAGCATCTGTTAACTCTGTATACTTATTTTTAAGATGCTGATGACCCCACAGCCGTAATTACCTCATAAGGGGCTCTACTGCAAAACCACAATTTGGGGTCCCCACCCTCCTGTATCTATCTAATTTTCTCTTTATCCCATATTTCTCCTCCTTTCGTTTGAAATCTGCAGCATTGCGAGGGCTGCGGAGATATTAGTAACGGCCCTGAATTGTCCTCTCAACAGTCTGAGTCCCCGCCCGTCAAGTGTTCCCACTTGTCATTCTTTTTTTTTTTTACCCCACTGTCTGCACTCGCTATTTCGCATATATTGCTCCTTTCTCCCTCTATTGTCTTCCTCCGACATTAACTGAGAGTTTGCGCATTAACGATGTGATCTGTTATCATAAGAATGACACTAACTACATGTTGAGCACTACTATAGGTACTTTCAACACCGATGCACTAATGTAATTCTTACGATGGTAAGAGATCCGCTCGTGAAAAGGTCAAGCTCTCAGATTTGTTCCTCCACGCAATATCTTTTTTCTAACTTCCGTGTTCTTCTATTTCAGATACGTCATTCTTGAGCTCCAGACGAAAGCTGATACATATGAAAGTCTTGTACTTTGTGAAGTCATGGTTTTCCAGTGACATTTTCAAACTCAGACATATTGAAGCTGTTTTGAAGGGCGGGAAAGGGAAAGAAGTATTCTTTAAAAAAAAATGAATAGTGGAGGTGCATTATTAGCTAAAAGGTCAAGCACTGATGAGTAAAAGTAGGCTGAATGACGTCTCAGTAATTACAATTTTATTGTGGTACGAGATCTGACTCAAAGGAATGTGGCATGTAGCATCAATGATCGAGGTGCAGTGGTGGTTGTATTATGAAAATATGAATATGGATCGGAATGGAGCAATATTTTATTAAGTCATTATTGACATTATGTTATGAGGGCAGAGAGGCATCATTCTACTCGACTAGATTCCCTCTATATAATTTTCCATAAAGATGCTGCTATTATGAGAACAGTTCTTCAGTGACACCATGCTAGATTATTTATGAATATTGTAATTGGAATGCATGAGGTGTGACACGCTGTTCTAATACGGTGCGAGATATGATTATTTCATGTAATTTCATCAACTAAAATAATCGATCTTGGGAGACTTTTAAAGCACACACTGCATTGTTCTATTTTGCTTTGAATATCGAGATTTTTATCAATCCCTGTCATTATATTATCATGGCTGGATGTTTAAGGTTGTTTTTCATAAACCATGCACAAACACATCACAATTGCGCAGTGCTGCAGATTCTCATATTTACAGAAAACTATAACAATGTATAGCACTATATACTTATAATTTTCACCTGGGTTAGGAATATTTCGTGATTTCTTCTCCAGACTTCTTTTCGAATCAGATTATCGTCACGCTCATTCCACATTCACCGAAGTCATTTTTTTTTTTTTTTTGTGATTTNTTTTTTTTTTAATGATCGGAGTTTTTTATATTACTTTTATTTTATATTTATTTTCTTTTTCCTATTAATTATTAAGACAAATGTAGAGGTTTGTCTCGTTATCATAATAATATCTTAGTTTTACAAGCTAAACCGATGCCTCACTGTTTGCTTTGAACAAGGGGATGAGAGCGTTAAATTTCTCAAAACATCAAAAAATGACTTAGGCCAACGTTGAGTGAGTGTGATGGTGTGGTAAAATATTATTGTTGTTAGGCTTAAGGTAGATTTCGTGAAGACCTTTTGTGCACTAGACTATACAGATTGTTTTTTTAGCAAATGGTTAGTCACGGACCAAAAGAAACAAACCCTCGAATCAATGGGTTAGATTTCTTTCTCTGAAGTAGGAAAAAGAGCGATTATCTCAATGTACGAAAATAAAACAAAGTCGCACAAGTGTTGTGTACATGAGATTTCTATGTACGTCACAGACCAACACTGACTAGACTGAAGAGAGAGCAGGCCGCGAGTAGGTTTAACGTTACGCCAGTTCACCTGAATTATGAAGCCACTAACGTCATGGCAATTACATTTAATGATAATAATGAAGTTTATAAATCTCATAACCAAGATAATGCCATTCGTGCGACTTCACATTATTATTATTATTATCATTATTACCAGCTTCAGGCCACATCACTCAAGAACTTTGTCAATAAATAATTCCCTTTGGATAATACATTATCGCTGCCAGTGACAGGCGCTGATCGCTCGCATTCTCTTATCTTTCACAGCCTGTAGCCCTGTAGCCCTGCCAGGTACCCATTTCATTACCAGATGGACTAGGGACAACGTGGATAAATGCTTTTCCGAGATATTTACAACTTGATCATGGCGGAATTCGGATCCACGGCTTTTAAATCATGAGTACAATGCCGTTACCATTGATATGTTCACTCTTCCCATTATTTTAATTTCATCTCAGCGATTACACCCGTCGATGCCGTTGACATAGACCATTTCTGGTTATGACCAAGATCTTATGCTTGCTCTTTAATGAACACTCAGCCACGCTTATAAGAACAGCCTTTATACGGAACTAACGCTATTTCGAAATCATTTTCCGTGTCCAAAAGAAGTAGTTGGTCTAGTTCATTTGTATGTCATAACGTCACGCTCATTCCACATTCGCCTAAGTTAATTCTTGAGATTTTGAGAAATGTAGCGCACTGCTTGTTGCTCAGAGCAAAACAATGAGGCAGGTGTGGTTTAGCTTGTAAAATTGGGATGTAATAACGGGTCAAAACTCTATATATGTTTTAATAGTGAAAAAGAAGATAAATGGAAGATCAGAGTAATATAAACAATTCAAATCACCAGAAATACGTAGGTAAATGTCGAACGAGCGTGTCGAGATTTAACGTGCTAGAGTGCACTTATTATGCTGATCACATACTTTGAATATGAAGTTATCACATACGAGCCCCCATCGTGACCTATTAGGTAGTATTCCACTATTTAGGTCATACGCAAAACATTATTTTGTATCAGTTTGTTTGCAACTTCAGGCGGGTTCTAACAACTGTATATCCGACATGTATAATCTTTACAGCCCAAGTCGAGAATGTAACAAATCTGGGGGGAAAGTATACCTCTTCGAAGTTATTGAGAACTTGCGCATTAACGATGGGATCTCTCACCACTGTAAGAACTACATGAACTTTGCATGTTGAATGCTACTAAAGGTGCACTCAGCATCGATGCATAATGTAATTCTTATGATGGTATGAGGTCCAATCGTTAATGGGCAAACTCTCAAGTGATAAAACGTATGTAAAACAATTTTCGTACAGTAACATCATTATTGTGGAATACTACGTTGCGCGTTGTCACAGTTATGAAAAGAAGCTAGAATGAGGAAGAAAATATGAGAGAAAAGAGATGTAGACAAAGGTAGAAAGAACGAAAGAGAGAGAGAGAGAGAGAGAAAGAGAGAGAGAGAGAGAGAGAGAGAGAGAGGGAGAGAGAGTGGACATTGTATATATTATGACAACAATTCAAAAGATGTGATAATATTACAGTGTTGTCCCAATGACTTTGTTAGATGGCACGATGCAATAACTCATTCAAGCATAAAATTATTCTGTATGTTTTCCTTGTTTTTGGCATCGATGTTGCTGGTGTTGATTTTACTGTTGCCGTGGTTGTTGTTGCAGTTGTTCTCACCATCGCTTCAACTGCTGTTATTGTTGTCATTACGGTGTTGTTATTTCTGTTCCTCTTTTTCATCCCTATCCTCTGTTTTCTTTTCTTCTTGTTCCAGTTGCTTCATGGATTTTAGCAATACATACGAAAGTACTTATAGTAAACTAACTTTGTTTTGTAACTAGTGATTCTCTATGATATTAGAGCCTTTGGAGTTTCTCACTGAAATCATGCTGACTTCTTCATTTATTAAAATTTTGTGTCATATTCATGCAAATTTTGAATAAAGAATTACTTTTAGCACTGCTCACTGTATTTACATTCCTGGTGTTCTTTATCTAGCAAAAATTAATTTGAGTTTGTTTTTAAGTCTCCACATAGGGCATCGTGCTATGGGAATATAAATTTTGCCAAACAACCACTCACCCTTGCTGTGACTGAGCACTGATTTTCGGAGACAGAAGTAAGGGAAACAACCAGGTTAAAGCTGAATAGATTCATTCTGCCGTTACGATAGTGGGCCCTGACGAGACGAATAGGAAATCGTGTTACTGAGGCATTACAGTTGATTTCAAAGAGAGAGAACACAATTTTATGTCGGGGAAAATTTTATTCAACATGATACAGCAGCACCGAGTGACATAGTCATGCTGTGAATATCTCATCAGTTTAGGGTTTGACAGGGTCGACATACCTCTGCCAAAATCATATTGCCACCGGACCAGTATTGTCAAGTTGGCGCTTAAGGCGCCAAACTTAATTCCTTTTAAAGGTTTTTTGCTACTTCCGGCTGATTTCTAAGAGCTGAATTTTTAAAAATCTAATTTTTATACAGTTTCTTATATATAAGAAAAAACTCAGCCAAGAGAACTTGGAATGCACACATCAAGACTAAGATGAGACATTGTTTTATATTACCTAGTCTCTCCCTTTTTTAAAAATTGGCTCCTTTTCATTGTTTTTGAGCGTTTTTGGATGGCGGTTTGGCTCTTTCATTACTTCTGACTTGACAACACTGCACCGGACTTCCCTTCCTTGTAGTTCTGGACAGGCTGATGGTTTGATTTCAACGGTGTCACCTCCCCCCCCC
>JAWQUT010000060.1:2183024-2202968 GCA_033807755.1 Ellobium chinense
AGATAAAACTAAGGAAAAAGAAGAACACAACTACAGCGATGACAACAACAACAACAACAACAACAACAACAACAACAACAACAACAACAACAACAACAACAGCAGCAGCAACAAACAGCAATACATTTTTCCCGAAACGATTTAGTTTCATTGAGATGGATCTTACTTTAGATTTATTGCAGTTTTCAGTGCCCACCACTGATGACTCACATGTACACATAAAACTGTGAAACTTAGTCTAGTTTCATTCATTTTAAGGCGCTCTTTCTACTGCAGGGATTATACCACAATGTGACAGAATATTCACCACACAGGTTCACAATTGATTTATCCATTGAGGACAACGTAAACCGTAGACCAGTCACACATAACGCTTTCAACAGCAAGTAATAAATTATTATTCGTAAACCACTTTATTTTCAAACGTTCAACAATTGCTAAAAAGAGCTCATGGTTGATTCTGTAAACGCGTCACATAATGACATCTTGAACATCTTAATGCAATATTGTTTCTACAGTATGGACAAAGTTCTTCGATCATGTCATCCTGGTGGTAAAGATCACAGTCTGTTTGGCATCTCATCTATACCTCAAACGCTGTCGACAATAACTCCACCAGATACGTTAGTGTGCACTAGTATGCCGTCAACTTGCAACATGATTGTGTGTGGTGCCATCCGAAGCCAGACTCACTCAGCAGGTTGTGTCTATGATGGTAGAATGTCCTGTCTCCAAAGCTTGGCCTCGGTTACATAGATGAACACTGGAACCATAGAAGGTACGTGTAAAACACATCTCAAATTTTGCTAGAGTGTTGGGCAGTGACTAGGATTAGTGAAAGTCAGATCCAGGGTTGGGCATGTTCACCGAAATAGTCATTTCATATTAATACCAGTTCACCATGGTGAAAGCCCTAAGATTAAATTATCTCAGTTCCATGGAAATCAGTGGTTTTATGATAAGCTCCGTTCCTCTCGGTTTTTAAAATTGGCATTCGGTTCTGATTTTCGAGTCTCATGTGAACTGGATTGAACTTTTGACAGAAAATTAAAGTTCAGATCAAACGGCTACAGATCCAGTTCAATTCATCCAAACAGCTCTTTAGCACATATTAAGTTCACGTGAACTGAGCTTAAATTCACGAACTGAGTTTGGATGATCTCAGTTCTCCCCAGCCATGGTCAGATCTCATGAGGATGTTCTAGAGAAAACAGATGCCGAAGTGGCGTAGAAAATAGGTTTACTTCATGAACGTTTATGTATTTCGTAATTTGAAGTCATCAAGTAAATTTGAAGATACTGCGAACGTAATTCATTTCCGTCTTTGTTCTATAGATGGTACACGGATAAAACATACTTGTAATACAACCTACCAATTAAACTCAGGGTCTAAGCTGAAAATACAAATCAATTTATTCCTCCTCCGGATCTTACGTTTCATATAGTTCCATGTTTTCTCAATGAAATATGGACGTAGTTTAAAATATTTCAATTAATTTAAGAGAAATGAAAAGTTTGGGACAATCATTTAATCCCAGTACATGCAGTCACCTTTTAGACCACACCTGCGCCCTTTATTATTATGTACATCAGTCGTAAGGGAAAAGAATCATTATAAAACTTAGTTCAGCTCTAAGAACGAATCTTGGAACGGCACAAGTGCAAGTCAACAAGAAATGACTCCCCCCCCCCCCCCCCCCCCCCCCCCCCCNAAATCCAAATGGATAAAGGATGTGATGGATCCAAAATGAGATCATTTATACTCCGAATGTATCCTTTACAGTTAGTTTCATATTTTATCATTTTGCAAGGGCATCAATACCTAAATTGTGCGTCAGTGTTGCATAACAATGCATGACCCTAAGCAATACAAAGCACCTTAAAATCTAGTAACTGAAGTACCCCGCCGCTGTCTGGAAAAGAGGGAAATCAAACATAATTATTTACCCGCATATATACAGCACTGCCTTCCTTTAGCAAATATATTGTGCTCAGACCGATTGAGGAGTTTGGTCTATGCCAACTTAGCAATGTTATGCACGGCTCGATTGACAACTGGCAAGCATGACTTGTTACTGTCAGACCGCCTGGCCTTTTGCAGTTGCCTTCACGAGAGTGCATATTATAGCCTGTACGAAAGGACCACTCCAAATCTCCTCGGATCCCAACAAACCACCTGCAGCCAACGATACATATTCTCAGTGGTCCTTCCTGGCCATTTTGAGATCGTTGAGAGGTGTAGGCCTAACTTTCCACACCCGGTCAACCACATAAACCTATCGCATATTTTCATTGTTATATAATAATATACTTAACAGAGGCCTCTGGGCTGTGCTTTATGCCTTTGACAGACCATATACTTGCAAGTGGGTCAGCGGATGGGCACTTGAGATTTACCACTTATAACGAAATCTAATTTCTGTTTTACATATGAACAAAAAAGACTTACCCAGCTCCTTCCTCCTCTCTGTAGACGTCGATCTCATCCACATGTATTTTAGGATGTCTGATGCCTAAGAGGTTCCACTTCAAAGGGTTGCTTACAGGGGCATTGTGAGTCCACGACAGTTTGACTGAACGAATACTCCCCACCTCAGTAGGGACGCCCATGGAGAAATGGTAGATATGGCCCGGAGTAAAGGTCATTGGACTTAGGAGAAAAAAAAAAGTTATTATATTTTTTATTCATGACCAACTTTGTAATTCCATCTTAAAGTACTCCCACAGCATTTCACTGTAGGTTGATAAGAGAATTTTACGAGCAACGCGGCAAGTATTATAAGAGATCATTGTCCCGGATGGACGACATATATTAATATTGGGCTAGTCTACATAGTTATGTACACTTGGTTGTGAAATGGACACAAAATAATATCGTATACAAAGAAAAGGTTTAAGACAGTAAGATTTGGGGTAAATTTAAATTTTAAAAAAAATCCACAGAAAGAGACTTTCGTCAAACCTGAATTGTTTCCATTTACGTCTTCACAAGGGAAGGGCTAAAACAATTATAATTAATTGCGTAAAATCATATGGTGGGTATCCTCCTGTTACTTTAAAGAGTAGTGATGGATTTACATCACTGCAAACTACACTGCTTCAGTCACACATGCAGTTTGAATCTGTATTGAAAACTTGATGATACATCTAGATTCTACTCTAGCTATGAGGTGTCTGCCAGGCCTTTCGCCATGTCTTTAGAATGCATACATTTTAGACCGTGGCATCCAGAGGTTCCGATAGGATATCGTAATAAGACACATGGGCATAATATAAATCTAATGCAGCATCAACACAAGCAACAGCAAGATTGATAACAGCAGGCACAGACATGACAGCACGTCTGTCTTCCAACAGTAACAATAACAATAACAATAACAATAACAATAACAATGTTTTTGTTTTTAGCTCAGACAACATACCAGCTGTTAATGAGCAAAACAATAACAATGTTCTTAACTAACGGCTCATTCGCTCACTGATCCAAACCGCTCTCCCATTATTCGCTCACTAGTTCAGACTACCCTATTCTCTCTCTCTCTCCCTCCCTCTCTCTTTCTCTCTCTCTCTTTCTCTCTCTCTTATATCTCCATACTCACATTAAAGAAACTCAAGATCTAAAATTTTGATGTAGAGATCGAAATAGCTGGGTATCTATGCATGCTGGAGGCAAAAGGGCACTGCCACGGAGTATACAACGGCAGGGATAAACAAAAAACGAAAAGTCGATTTCAGCACTCATGGTCTTGACATTAAAGAATGTTGGATTGATAATTTTCTCCCCAGTTTAAGAAGCTCAGATCCTCACGCACACTATTCCGTTAGGTCAACTTATCCTGAGCTAAAAATATTTGACCGGTAGTTCCTTTCCGCACTCAACAAATGTCTTGCAGCCAGTCAAAATTAGGATTATATCGCTAAACTGGGAACTGAGGTATCGAGCTCTAAAAGTGTAGGCTCACCGATATCAAATTTTTGTACGTTTTGAAAATAAAATGTAAAATCCTTGATATGATTAAAACAACTAATCAGTAAATGTGGATAAATGTGTTTTTTTGTGAGCCGTATTAAATGACTGATGTAGTATTATTATAATCTTCTTTCGCAATTTTGTCAGTTTTTTTAAAAATTCCATCGCATGGATTGACCCCCTGCCACTTCAAAGAACTACATCTAGGGTCAGAATAGATCAACATTATTTTTCAACGAAAATACACACATTCAGCTTTCATGCCATTACTAACTGATGCAGTCAAAAACCTGACTTCAGGTTCATTTTGACTGGCAGATGGTGTGTTGTGTAAAACGGGAAAAGATAAGACTTGCGTACTTAGTACTTACCTATCATTCAACTGGATCTTGGCTGTCGTTCCCTTATCTCCTGTGACCTGGACACTTATTTCACCTCGTTCTTCTGTGGCTCCGCCCGCGGAACCGAATTTTAGGGTCAAGTCTAGGTGGTACTCTGATGTTTGATTAAAATAAAAAGTACACAGGCGCATTAATTTTAAAATCACCTGAACTGGACTTACTGGTAACGGGGATTATATTCAATTCATTTAGTCTACGTCTCTCTCTCTCGCGGCCTAATAATCTTAGCCGTAGCCTGTTTGAATGTATTTGTCGTTTCCTTAGCCAGCTTAGGTAAAAATAAAGCAGCACTTTTTCGGATCAGAGGTTTGAAAGAGATAGGGCCTGCCAATGAGCTAATCTTTGTGCTCTGAAAATACCCTGAAGCTTCAACTGGGTTTCCATGGGGGTGGGTCAAATGATTGACACGGCAAAAAACGTCACCAATCATGGGTTATTAAGAGTAATTTATTTTTTTACATCAGATTCTTATCTCCATTACTGGTCAGTGGGAGTGACCAACGAAAATTAGGACTGAAGTGGCGGCAGTCGACAGTACGGAGTAACATATAGCAAAAAGATTTGCGCGTTTGTGACGTAAAAAACCTTTGTTTAATGCTATGACTGTTGTTATTATTCTCAGTTGTATTGGTAAAGGGTACTTTGGGGTCGTCTTTATCATAGTCGATGGTCATTAAAGAATTGTGATCGTGGTGGTCAAATCTCTGCTCTTGTCACTGTTACAAGTTTTTTGCCCAAACCATGGCCTATGGGGATGTCTGTAGGTCTTTAACATACAAGCTATCCTGTGCTAAATATTTACGCCTGCTTCACATCTCTATTTTCCAGGTAAATGTTTATGCCTTGATTTCACTTAATATAGCCCTTAGCGTCCATCGCGCACAAGTGTCCTCATCTGAACATTATCGTTAATGGGCAAATAGATCGAGACCACTTTTTGTTTCATTTGGTAAAGAAAGTTACTTTTATCCACTTTGCCCTTGATGTCTACGTTACCTTAGCGTTATTTTGTACGTTTCTTTCTTTCAGTACAGAACTTACGACAGTAAGGGTCTTGCTCTGATGTTGTCAGATAGTACTTGACATGCTGATCGCTTGCAGGTTTGTGTTGGTCAGCATGGAAACCCATAGAAGCGCATCCTTCACCAGAGCATGAGTGGCATCTGTTATTCTGATTTGAAGTTTCGAGAAATTTTTAAATTTTTTTCTTATTAAATATTATCCTTGTTTTGCATCATTGTAGTGTTGGAGATTGGTATTAATGATGTGGTGTTGCAGTGATTTTGCCGTGAGTGCGGTGTAATAGGCTGGCTTTGCTGCGGTGCTAATTACAGTAAGATAGTGGAAATTTTATTCCTATCTGAATGGCTGAATGAATCAGAGATAACAGTCATTCAAAGTTCCTTGAGGATGGAAAAGAATATTCAGAGCTGAACGAAAATTGTTGAACGAGAGAGAAAGAGAGAGAGAGAGAGAGAGAGAGAGAGAGAGAGAGAGAGAGAGAAGAGGGAGAACGAAAGAGACATAGAGAAAGAGGGGGAAGAGACAGAGAGACAGAGAGAGACAGAGAGAGACAGACACAGACACAGATAGGGACAGAGAGACAGAGACGGACAGACATACAGAGAGACAAAGACAGAGAGACAGAGGTTGGACACAACATCAGTAATTAAACTTCTTATATATCATTTTTGTTACATGCATAAGACCTGCTAAATTTATTGGATACGGATCCATGTTATTTACTTCTCCATAGATAATTACGCAGACAGTGACGAATGTAACGATGTGATGATAAAGATTATACTAGGATTATGCGATGACTATAACGATGAGATGCAGGCGTTGCATATCGTTTCCTCTGGCCAGTGGTTAATATCAAATTATTTAAGAACGTGAAAGAGTCATAATTTCATGACTACTACTACTATAGTTTTTTTTTCGTAAATGCAGATGTTCTAAGCATTCTGCCTCCTGAATTTGCGCAATAATACCAAGGATTTTGGTTTGCTGCATATTCTCCTTTGCTCCTGCAGTGCCTTTCATGACAGACCCTGTCAATGTCTGATGGACATGTCATATGCAGTGCTTGTATGGGAGAAGAACTGTGGCTTTGCTGAACTTGGTCCTTTTCATTATGTGTTCTGAATTCTGTGTTGCCTCTTTAGCTCATTTGTAGCCTTCAGCTGTTCTTAAAATTTCGATAATCCTCCTGCAACGCAAGTGCGCCAGACAGATTGATATTCTGTAGTCTTTTCCTATACATTTTGTTAAATGATATTAAAACTTACAGTAAAGTCGTCTTCATTTCGGCATGGGAAGGCAATGAATGGACACTGCGAGTTGATGCTTTCAATGAAGTACCTATAAGATCTCAGATGATTACACGCCACAACCTCTTCTGAACCTGCAAAAAGAATGACAAAAGTAAACACATTTCAACAGATATTTTAATAATGAAAGTTTTTTCTGAAACTTGTTGTGAGTAAACTAGGCTAATTTCTTTCCGCAACGCACTGAGCACAATGTCATTATAATGATAATCAACATGATGTGTTATGGACAGCAAAACAGGTTCATTTACCAAATTTATGTTTGAGAGATTGTGGGCAATAGTTGTGCAAGATGTGACGTATTTCGTCTATCAGCTTGCATATACTTTTTAGAAGGGGATAATTCAAGGTCGTAAATGGCTTGCAAAGTTTACCCTGTTTTGTGAGTGTATTTCATATTCCAAACGTTATAGGTCATATACAGAAATGGTTCACTCCTATGGATCTCTGTGAGAGTCCGGTTCCGCACCAGCTCCTCATTTAAATAGAAATAAGTTGGTGAATAATATTCCCCGCGTTTTGCATTGTGTTTCTTAAGACCTCTATTATGTTTGTAAATCAACCTGCCCATCCTCATGTCTTTCCGTCGATGTACGTGAAAAGGAGTTTTTAATTGTGTCCTCGTCTCTTAATCTTTGCTATCAAACACACACAATGGCTGAAAGGAAATGCGCTTGATTTGTGTCCGTCAGAGAATTATGACAGAAGCCCGATCATTTGAAATTCCAGTTTGAGAGAAGTAAAAGTATTTTTTGTATAGGAAATTAGTTACTTTGATCTAAACTTCGTTGGAGCCAAAGAGCCAGCATGTAAGTTTGGGAACCAAAGGCTTTTCAGAACAGCCAAAGAGCTGGTATCTGGTTCTGAAAGTGCCAAGTTTTGCAATCTTCGTGCAAATGCAACCTTGTGTTGGCGGCCCATAATATATATAACCATATCTGTACTGAAGAAAAGAAATCAAACAAACTCTTAAGCACTCTCTTTGATCCTTCAATTCTTTGTTCATGTCGTCCCTCTGTCTCAGTGATCTATGTCTTCCCTCTCTTTTTCTTCTTGCTCTTCACACAAGCACAATATTACTCTAGGAGAGGAGCAAAGCAAACCAACCCTGAACAACTCCATTGGCTGAGATCTGTGTGACTGGGTCACGGGTACATCCGGGCTGGTCATGACCCAGGTTGGGGAAGAAATCAGCATGGCCACTTTGCTGCTTCGTACCGAAACCTGTGTGGGGATAGGATGAGACAAAGCCTGTAATAAACTGCTGATAATAATATACCACAACTGCACAGGGGATTCCCAAATCCGGAGGCCATCTACCATCTACCATCTGAACACAGGTTCTGGAGATCAAACGATCGTTCCGGGTATGGCCATATTGATGACAAGCGTTTTTCCAAACTTTCTATAGCTCTTCACTGAAGAGATTTGGTGGCATTGTATTCACATGTACATTCTATGTGCATTCTCTCAAAACAAAATTAATTTTAAAATTTGGATTTCTTCAAGAGTTATACCATTTAAAAATACATAAAAACAAGACTTAGATAGGAGACTTATAAACCTCAATTTTATTATCTTTCAACCAAATTATAACTTATCATGTTATCCACAGCATGCTATAAAGTCGTTCCTACAATGACCTAATGGTATACTACTCCTGATAGTTTAGAGTTTTCTAACGGTAACTTTGATGCTGCTCTATTAAAGCTGATAAACGGGATGAAAATAACCAGTGGTAATGATTAAAACAGCAGCGATGATTGGTAATATGAGGCTGACGACATCGATACTTATGGTGACAGTGATGATGAAAACGACAATGCTGCTGTAGTTGCTGCCAACGATGATAAGCTAAAAGCATGGACGGTGATGACGACAATATACTCACCTAAATGCAATAAGTTCTCAGCATCTGAATGGATCACGTCGACAAAGTTTGCATCTGTAGGATCCAGTCTGACTATTTCATCCGTGTTTTGGAAATAGGGGCCAGCGGGGTCAAGGCCTATAAACAGAACCATAGATGTCAATATTATCAAACAAGAAGTGCCTCAATATGTCTACATTGTTCATATTTATGTAGAGGAGATTGTGAATCACAACACTTCATTGGACAGCTTGACTATACGGTGGCATGCTCACCTCTTTCATCCCCTTCCGTTGTCATTCGTCTTTCCTTCCCAAACACTGCCATAGTGGACAAAAGTTATACTCCCGTATTGAAGAAGAAGTTACACTTCCATATTGGACAAGAATTACGCTGCTAGATTAGACAAGGCGTTACACTGGCGTTATGGACATAAAGTATTATTTCCATACTGGATAAAAAGTTACACTGCTCTATTGGATAAGAAGTTACACAGTCATACTAGATAAGAAGTTACACTTCCATATTGGACTGTGCGATGCACTGTCAAAATGTACAAGGCATTTCACTGAAATTTGACATATTGGGCAAAAAAAAAACGTTCATTGTCATATTGAATATGAATATACACCTATTTTAGACAAGAAATTACACTGTCATATTGTACAAGCTGTTACATTTCCGTACTGGACGAGACGTTATACTGCCAGTTTGGACAAGAAGTTACACCCCTATGTCGGATAAAAAAAGGCATTGTAATATTGGATAACAAATTATACTACTATATTGAAGAAGAACTTACACTGTAATATTGGACAATAAGTTACACCCCCATATTGGATAAGCTGTTGACAAATAACATTAAATGACCCCATAGTCGTCCTTATGATAATGGCACTTTTTATGTACAGCCCTGTGAGATGTTTTTAGGTCCAATTCATATGGGCCAATGTTAAGAGGTTTTAAAAAATGAAAAATATAAGTCTGATGCCAAAACTGCGGGTCGTTTAACCGAGCTGTGCTTTAAGAGCAACTGTCACAGGTAGTAAGAGAATGATGTAGCTGTTACATGCATCTTCACAGTAAAGTCGCTATGATGCGTTTAAATATAAGAAAGTGAATACGTTCCTGTAACGTTTATAGCGACATGTAGGCAGCGTGGCCGTGTAGTTTGTGAGTCGTACTCAGAAACTGAAGACTTTCAAGTCTAAGGTTTATGTGTTTGACCTACGAGCTGGGCGGTGTACGTTGTAGTCTCCATGGGTAAGACACTTCACTTCCATTCCTCACTCGACTCAGGTAAATGATTACCTGGCCTTAGAGGTGGGGGAGCAGAACGCTGCACTGTTGACGACCAGCAATGACTTTGTTACGTATTTCATTTGTAATATCATGTATTTACATGTATGATGTGTATTGATATAAGTGTTTGTATTATGAATGAGATGTATAACGTTGTATGACATTGTAAAACAAATTTCGTACGGGGTAAATAAAGTCGTATTCTCATTTTTTTCATTTTTTCATTCTGAGCACGGTTTGATATTTTTGTTTAAACTCGTGAAGATGCGCACATTTCAGTTTATGGCTGGAATGCCGTGGGGTGGGGGAGGTGGGGTGGGGTCAGCAGTCGAAATGTTTTTGTTTAAAGCATTATAGCATTAAAAAAAAATAAACAATCATCGCATCCAGAACGCCAAATGAAATCCACAGCGTGACCGGGTTTTAATGTATGCGTTGTATATGTATGTGCACATTTGTGTGTGTGTGTGTGTGTATCTGTGTGCATATGTGTTTGTGTGTGTTTGTTTATGAGTGTGTATGTGTGTATGTGTGTTTGTTTATGAGTGTGTGTGTGTGTGTGTTTGTTTATGAGTGTGTATGTGTGTTTGTCTATGTGTGTGTGTGTGTGTGTGTGTGTGTGTGTGTGTGTGTGTGTGTGTGTGTGTGTGCATCCTCGTGTGTCGGTGCGCATATTTGTATGCATGTCTGGTCACGCGCACAAAAGTGGCAGGGTGAGGAGAGGAGTACTCTAGGTCTACAGACAGACTTTGTTATCCCTGGAAGTTCACGTATTGTTTAATCTTGCCAATATCGAGACGAGAAAATAAAATAATCATCGTGAAGCAGCTTGGCAATATGGTTACGACGTTGGACTCAATATATATTGGTCGTGGATTCGATTCCCTACCATGGTCATGTTGTATATGTTTTGGGAAAGCATTTTATTCACATTTCTCTCAGTCCAGCCGTCTGTGAAATGGGACCATGGCTATGAGGGAATGGAAGAGATTGTCAGAGAGCTAATGATCAGCGCCTGAAAATTGCAGCGGCTCTACCTGTATGCTCCCCAGGGAGTTAAGAACGTTCTAGAGTGGTACGGCCTGCTGGGATTACAATAATGTGAAGTCCCGTGAGTTGGCATTAGCCTGAATGCGAGACATATAATTGTTATTATTATTATTATTATTATTAGCATAAAATATTACTATCGTACTTAGGATCTGGGGACAATATTCCTTAAAGTGCAACTAAAGTGATAGAAAAAATGTGATTTCCGACAGTTTTTATATTTTCAATATCAATTTTTAGATCAAAAGTCATCATTTTTGCTAAAAAATAATATTTCGAAATTAATTTTACAACTTTTAACCTATTCTGAAATTGTAAGGAAAAAACCGTACCGGAAACGTCACGTCAGCATGTTTTCGATCGAGAACAATGGCAGCACCGGTCGAGCCGTATCAGTTCGAGCCTCTGCGCCGAAAAACAGATGACGAGGATATAATTGAGGAGAAGACTATTGGACCACCAGTTCAGGAATGATAAGCAAGCATTCTGAAACAGTTTAGCTCTCTGTATTGTTGACCAAGTGCCAGTCTAGACTACTCTCAACAGTAGACTAGTCTCGATCTAGATCTAACTTTGCTAGCATGCATGTCCACATCAGTGTTTACTAAAACAGATGCCTCCACGTGCTGTACGGTGTCTTCTGTGGATCCATCTCTAGATTTACAGTTTACAGCACAACAATAACCCATTGTTTCCACGTGGGAGCGAGCCCTACTGAGTGCAGCGCTACGCGTAATAGCCTTGAGCCCGATGCGTAATAGCCTTGAGGCGTGTACACGGTGTTGGTGACTTCACGTATTTCTGGCGAGGCGAGCAGCGGTGACGCTAACACAGGAGGGCATGGGCATGTGTTTCTTTGTGATTTCTTCGAAACGCGTTAGATTTGATGGGTTTGAGAAGGTCAGTAGGAAGTTTGAATCACTGATGCATGTTAAAATAGTAATTTCACAGGATTCTGTTTACTACACCATAAAAGTACTTTAGTCGCACTTTAATGAAATACCCGCCAGTAAAATTGAGAACCCTGTCAGTCAACTCACCCGTTATCCGGCCTAGGCCTGCAACTTTTTCACCAGCATAGCCAGCAATATGTGCCCCAAGACTATGACCAATAATATGGAAGTCGGCCGCTCTCATCTCTTTACTACTCTGAAAAGATTTGAATTGAATAAAGTCTAACCTGTCTTCTTGGTCTTTCTCATCTTGTTGTTTTAGCCGCTGCCGTTGTTGTTGTTGGTGTTGTTGTTGTTGTTGTCGTTGAAAATGATGAAGATGATGATGATGCGTTTGTTTATTTATCTGTCTGTATACTCCTACCACATCAGATAAGATAACATAAGATAAGATAAAATTTTATTGTCCTTGATGGCACATAGTCTTGTTTACCTTTAAACATTATACACAGTTTAACAACTTAGTATCTTAGACCCAGACCAACACACACACACACACACACACACACACACACACACACACACACACACACAACACACACACACACACACACACACACACACACACACACATACACTTCGTCCAAAGATACATCATAACAAACAAACCAACTGAGGTACACTCAATATTGAAGTCCACCTGAAAATGAATCCACGCATATGATAATAATAATATACTTGTTACATGAGTTAATTTAGTTCCTACCTCAAGATGATGAATGAAGAAGGCAATTTGAGCTCCCACCACTCTTGTGTTGGCGGTAGCTTGTGTATAGGGAAACAAGTTGCCATGGGACCAATCAACAATAATCACATTGTAGTCGCCGTTAATCAGCAGTTCGTCCTTCATGTCCTGAAATTACAGGGTGCAGTGCTATAATATACAACGATCACTTTGTAAGCTTTTTTTGGTTTCTCTTGAGACGATCTAAATTTCCGCAAAGCAGGGGACTCCCTGGGACACCCCTAAAACTCAATCTCTTTTCTTTACTTAGTTAATGGCCCAGCAAGGTAAAATGTTTTACACACATACAGTTTGAAAGCACCGCGGTATAACTTCACCATCCAGATATCAATTTGCTGCAACAAGAAGGTTCAATGGGAAGAGGTGTAAGTCAGAGAGATGAAAATATCCTGGACAGTACGACCTAACGGCTGAACGCAAAGAGACTTTGCAAACTTAAACTTTTGTCCTGGACTGCCAGTCTATTCTCTGAAGCACATTATTTTGGGGCAAAAGTCTTTTTTTCTGCGATCTTATTGTCAAAAATGAGCTTATACGTTTTGTACATAGATTTTAGGTCTTGTAGTGCATCCATCACGAGAGAAGAATCCTTGTGAGGGATATAAATCCAGTTTGAGAATCCGTCACTTATCTTGCTTTAATTTCGTTCTTTCACCAGCAGTTATGTAAATATTATGTGTATGTGAAGCCCGTATAAGGAGATTATAAATGAAGTTCGTGTCTGCCGATCATAATGCAACAGTTAAGTTAGATATCACAATAAGGTAGAGTAAAGTGTCGCTCTGCAAATTTCACTGCTCAGTGATATTAGATAGGATGCTGTATATTGATATATAAGATGCCATTTGCATTTTAAAATAGTCAGAAAGTTAGTTCCTGGGTAATATTGGATGAATAGAGAGACAGAGAGAATAAAATGAGAGGGGAGTATGACATCTGCAAGGAGAACTGATAGTGCTTACGTTCATCCACGGATTTAAAGATGGACCATCCAAAAATCCATGAACAATGAACTTCGTTGGTCGAGATTTAAACTGTGGCCACCTGGTATCCAGAAGAGTATCTGCATACCTAGCATCCAGGTTATGGGCTGTTGTCCTGGATTCCCGAGTGTACAGTTTGAAGGTGGTCCTGGAAAATACATACACAGTGGAACCTCACAATAAAGATACTCTAATAATAAAAAAACACCGAAGAGGCTAATATAATACAGAGTGGACGGGACTGCACCAGAATATAATATATATTTGCGTGTATATTATTGGGGTTTGATATATANTATATATATATATATATATATATATATATATATTAGTCTATCTCTCAAAAAAAAAATAACCCAAACAAAAAATGCAGCTATTTTATTTTTAGGGGGGAGGGGGGATTTCCACTTCCCATCCTCTTCATACATTAAGCCTTAAAAAAAATGACTTGTAATCTTGAAGAGTCCTGGTAATGACCTCCAAGAAAATTTAAGGAAAGAAAAAAGTAAAACAAACAATTGTGGGCTATTTCTTGCTGAAATTACATGACATACGTTTTTTGCAGTTTTCTAAAATGAATTTTCAGGGAAAAACAAACACACAAGGCATGTCATGATTTCTATAATTTGCTACCCGTGGTAAATTTTCGAAACAAAGAAGGCGAAAAAAAAAAGAATTTGACGCCATTTCTGAATTGAACTGTTGCAATTTTATCATGATTTGTTTATACTCTTGTTTTAACTTGAAAACCAACACCAAAGCCATTCTCCGGTCATTAATGTTAATATTGAAAGATATTCTTCCAAAGTCAACCTAAACAGAAATATTCAATAAGAATTCATACATTATGTAATCTAATGTTTCAACACGTCTGTGAGTCATAGCGACAAAAACATTCAGCCAAAGAACCTCTTTCTTCTCAACAGACTCGAAGAAATTTACCCCGAAGCCATCTGGATCCGCATATCATACCTCTCTGGTTTTAATGTTCACATACCACCTTTTCTATGAGACTGTCCAAACCTGACCGCTTGAATTTCAAATGTTATTATAGACATGTCTCTCAAACAGTGTACAGAAATTTGTCAAATGTGATAGACTACATAGCGGTGACATTTTTTTGTGTGCATTATTTTGTCAACAAAGAAAAAAAAACCTCTCAAACTGTTCTCTTTGAAGTAACTTGTATGGCAATGTGAGAAATAAAGCGGTGCATGTGTCCATTCGTTAAATAAATGGAGATCTGCTTTTGCCCTTGTTTGTAAAATGTCACCCCAGTCCCTTCCAAAATAACAAACCAAGAAAGTACATAAATAAATGAATAAATAGGCCTATATTATGTTGGTAATCAGTGTATCATAAAAATCTGTCTGTCTGTCTGTCTGTCTGTCTGTCTGTTTGTCGGTTTGTTTCTCTCTCTCTCTCTCGCTCTCTCTCTCTCTCTCTCTCTCTCTCTCTCTCTCTCTCTCTCTCTCTCTCTCTTCCAAACCTGATCGTATCTGGTGACTCTGGAACAACAGACAAAAGCCTCACGAGACTGTAGAAGGGAGAATCGTTGGAAAAACAGCCGATTTTGTCAAAACATGCTACACTGCCTACAAGAGCAGAGAAGAGAGGCATAGAATAACATTGGCTGGTCAATACGAATTTTGTTCGAAATGGATGGATGGATGGATGGAGGGATGGATGGATGGATGGATGGATGGATGGGTGGATGGACGGACGGATGGATGGATGGACGGATGGATGAACGGAAAGACAGATGTATGAATGAATGGTTGTATACAAAGAGCTAGAATAGATAATCACTTGCTTACGTTTGTGCATTGTTTCCACAGATTTCATCTCCACCAGCCCAACAATGACCATCACCACCAAGAACACTACACCCATGTTGTTCCTAGAGCTTGATGGTTCTACAGTCAACATACGCTGAGGCCTAGTTCTGGCAGTGACGACTTTGGATCTATCCAGCATTAAGCCAGCTGTACGGCATCAAAGATATTTCTGGATTTGTAAGTGCATGTTGGTCCTACCGCAAAACCCAGTATTTGCAATACTTTTGAAATTAAGAAGTTCATGAAATTAATGGGTTAACTTGATAGGATGTTCTGAGCCTATAGCAGGCANNAGATGTGTATAAGAGACAGCCAAAAAAAACAAAACAACAAAAAACCCAAAAACTGTTGAATAAAGTCTATAGAAAATCAATGATTTTACATCTTTAAGGCAAAATGCACAGCTATATATTATAAACTTGTCATTGAGAGGAAAAATAACGAAATTTTGCAGATAGGCCTAAACTGTCAGGCATGTCCGAACGAACGCTGCTGGTCATGAATATGTGGGACAAGATGATCTAACTTACTTATATAACGAGTCACGGATTCTGTGTACGAATTCTGAGATAAGAGGTATTCTAGTGCATCACGATACAATTTCTTTAAGGTCACTGTGTTCTCATGAACCCATCCTGTCTTGTTGTTATTGTTGCTTTTGTGGTTCTGGATATAAAGGTTGTTACTGTTGTGACTGCAATTGCCCAGCGAGTCCGTTCCCTGAAATAGGAGAACAGGAAGTACGCGCATTTTGGAAAGGTACCAATCCTTTCTCAGTTGCCATCACAATGTTTCCGGCACCTTTTAATAGGCCAGATCACTGATTTTGTACAATTACATAAATCCGCTAACATATTAACCTTCTTCTCCCTTTTTTTTTTGGCCTGGTGGGGGAGGGGGGAGGGGGTCTTGTTAGCCAGTGTCACTTTGTCAGGGTGTAGAAATATGTAAACAGACCTGTGATCTAGATAAACATCCAATTTTAAGATTTCACGCGTAATTTGAGCCTTATAGATATAAAATAAAGACTCTTATTTGGAGAGCGAGGCAACAGAAAATCTTCAGAGAAAGATAGCCTCGTCTAACAGGTATTTCGGCCTTTGACTTCCTGACACTCTAAAGGGACTGGGCCACACTGGGGTCATGACTCCCAAGTGTCCCTTTATTGATTTTTTTCCCCGCCTCGGGAGGGAATCAACCCGCAACCTCCAATTCCTTAATTCCTTGCTTCATTTCATCTCTGCCATCATGAAGCCATAGTGGAAGTCGCATTTCAGGTATATTTAAACTTACTGTGTAACATTCCACTGTACACTACGCTTGGTCCATATCCATGATGAGCTTTTTTTCCGCAGTCACTGCAGATCCTTCAGAGTACGTGATCGAGCCCGTCCTCGCATTTTGAGCACCTTGAGTAGATCGAAGACCGAGGTGTTCACCATACCTCTTGCCACTACTTCCACAGCCATTACTCCAGCCGTTATTCCCGCTCTTCTTAGTTCGGGAACAAGGTCACTGTACTTGGCTGTTTTGTACGCATGCTGCTCGTCCATCCTGGACTCAAACGGCACTGTCAGCTCAATCAGCAGCATCTGCTTTGAGCTTGCTGAATGCACGACGATGTCTGGTCTCATATTGGTTGTTCGGATTGCCTCAGAGTACGTCTGACAGCCCGGCAAATCTACTGCCATTTCCCAGTCGATCGTACTATCCAGCACTATTGCCACCGGAGGGCTGGCAGATTTGGTGGCGGACTTGCAGTTGGTTATTTGCCCTGCGCGGAGGATGTATATGCCGTTTGCCTTCCACCACTCCTTGCTCACGTGCAGCCCCTCCCAGGCTTGCTTTGGTAGACGGTGCAGTTGCTTGAATACGCCTGGGCATCTCTTGTAAACTACATAGGGGACTCCATTGGGACCCGGGGTCGATTTGCATCGTGCCTTATGTACGATCCTGGATATCTCCTGTAGACTGGGAGGGTCGATGTCGAATTTAACCCCTGGTTCTTTGGGCCTACCGTGTAATTGAGTGGCGTTTCCTGTTTGTCATCAGAATATGTTTTCCTCAAATGCTCCTCTCGCGCTGCTTTATATGTTGTCAAAGTACCTGAGCGTGGTTGCTCGAACAGGTCTCTGGCAAACTTGAAAGGCTCCCTGAAGAATTTCTCTCTTGTTCTTCGTGCCTGCTTTTTCTTCCTGCATCGCCATTCTGCTTTGCATAGAGCACTGTGTTGTTCTTTGAGGTGATTCCATACCTGATGCAGCCCCTCCTTTTCCTCTTCAGCTGCTTTCTTGAACTGCTTCCGCGCATGGTTCTTTTGCATGCGGAATGCCTCAACCTTTTGCTGTCGGCTGCATTTTTTTGTTGCGGGCCGTACTGTGTTGTTCTTTGAGGTGATTCCATACCTGATGCAGCCCCTCCTTTTCCTCTTCAGCTGCTTTCTTGAACTGCTTCCGCGCATGGTTCTTTTGCATGCGGAATGCCTCAACCTTTTGCTGTCGGCTGCATTTTTTTGTTGCGGGCCGTTCCCTCGCCTGCTTTACTCCGAATTCTCCGGGGCAGTGTAGACAGGCAATGTCGCCGAATACCTTCAGCTTATGCTGCAGCGTAGCCTGTTTCAAGTGCTTGTCTAGCTCTTTGGACAATGTTTTATCCAGATCTTTCCACGTTGTTGCACCTGCTGGTGGGAATTCGATTCTGTCTCTTACCTCGTCCATGAAGTCTAGGACTCCTGGTCACTTGACTCAGCCTGAATCTTCTCGGCACTGTGGATTGCATCCCGGCTCAGATCCTCTAACGTCTTATCTGTCATAACAGAGCGATACTGATCAACTATGGTGGAGCTCGCACACTTCGTTTTCATGCGGTGAATCTTCATGCCGCGTTGTGTGGAGAATTTCCTACCAAGACACATGGATACTCCATCTGCTGTTCTATACTCATAATCCTCTGAACGGGCCGAGTCGTATCCGTTAGGTCGCCTGTGGATTCATCATTCTTCCCCCCCCCTCCTTTTCGGTGAATCCTGGGGGCATTTTCTCTATATACGGACTTGTTGCGAGTTATGATGGTTGAGGGGGTGCTAACCCGTTCAACCCAGGTCTGGTCTTTCCAAGCGTCACCTGTCTCTCCAGATGTCCATCATTCTTTCCCGATTGTCTCTGGCCTTTTCCGGTTGTCAGTGGTCTAACCTTATGGCGTAAATAGGAAATTCTCTTACTCGGAGAGCGAGGCAATAGAAGATCTTCAGAGAAAGATACCCTCGTCTAACTATGTATTAGTACGAGGTCAAAACTAGCGTAATGAAATATCGGGGACCAAGTAACCAGGAGAGGTGACTATCTTAGATGGAGATTTCTGAAAAAAAATTGAGCATTGACTCTTCCTCCCTTTTTTATTTTCCATCCCCCTCAAAAGATAGGGCAAGAGAGGTACGTTAACCTGTATGGGACGACAATTTCGAAATCACAGTATTTGTAGAGTAACACATTTTCTTTTACAGGACCGAAAGAAGAAAAAGCAGAAGATTCAACAACCTGAAAGGATACGGTGTGTACAGGACTATGTGGAGACTACTGGAGCAGCGTGGCCGGATGTTTACGTTGCTGGAATCACGGTCAACAGAACGTAGGGTCTTTTCCCGACCGCGGTATGTTGTAGTTGCCTTAGCGAAGCATTTCATTCATATTTTCCGCAGTTCACCCGTCTGTAAAATGGGTACTTGACTATATTTTCATTCCAGCCGATTGTGAAAAAAAAAATACTTGATAGGTTTTCAGTGGTTGATAGTAAAATTCTGAAAAAATCGCACTGTAACTTTTATTTTTAAAAAAAGCTAGAAAACAACTACCTTCACCTCAGAAACTTCTTGCCAGGGTTGTTAAAAGTTACTTAAAAAAGTAATTGTTACAATTACATTACTTTTCTGAAAAAAAAATGGGTAATTGTTACAATTACTTTACTTTTTTGAAAGCAAAATAACTGTTACAATTACTTTACTTTGAAAGTAACTAATTACTTTTCAGTTACTTTTTGGTTACTTTTAGGTCTCAGTTTCTTGGTTATCCAAGAATGGATTTTAAGGAGGGAGTGTCCTAACCAGCACACGTGTCTCTCTTCCGAGAAGATTCTAGGGCATACGGCAGGTTCCACAACTGTGGTCACACACATTTCCCAAATTTGAGCAAAAATAAAGTATTGCGAATAGTGGAGTGTCATACATTTTCTGAAAGGGTATTGAGTGGGAAGATGAAATATGACCATTTCATGAGCAGCAGACCTTTGTAGTCAGCGTAACAAGGCGTTGAAATTACCTCCCCTTATTATTGTCATTATTATGTACACTTTGAAAATCTTTAAAGAATGAGATACAATCAGCACAGGAACGAAAATAACACCATTCTAATCACAAATAAGAACATTAGAAATGAAAAAATCAAAGAAACATTGCTTATGTCACATAAAAGTTACTTTATTCTCGATTTGGAACTACAGAACCA
>JAWQUT010000060.1:2206659-2268489 GCA_033807755.1 Ellobium chinense
GAATCTGTACGTGCTTCTAACCTAACTGAAACGAGATTTGCTGGAGAAGAGCTATCTTCAAAAGAAGAAATTTCAATTATCCGAAGATGAGCTTATTTGTCACAAGACGTTATGAAGAAACAATATACATTCACTCCTTCCTCTCGCCCACTTTCACTATTACAATGAGCTGAGGTCAAACAAGAATATCAATAGATGGATTGTGTCATGATTAAAGTACACTTAAGATTTAGAGTACTCTTAAGATAAGGCGCAAATACGCCAATGAGTGATTATGACAATGTAAGAGAATGTCCTTTATAACGTCCTTTATGACTGTCACAGCATTTCGAGTGACCATTCAGACCAGAATGAGACAATTCTCAAGTGGAACAGGGGTCAGCCAAATGTCAAGAAAAAGTTTTCCTGTGTATCGCATGTTTGTCTTACAAAAAATCTTTAAGAGAAAAGTATACGCTACACAGAAAAAAAGTATCTTGGAGCTAAGCCTGACTCATGGTCCGCAGGAATTATGCCTTATTTTGGCAACATTCTTATAGTACATACGGTGACAATAAAATCTTTTTGATGAGACCCGAGAAACTAAATAATCCTTTAAGCGGAAAAAAATGATATACACATATATCTGGATCTTTCGGCCGTGGCCGTGTTTGAGAACAAACATAGTAATGATAATTACGCAATTTTATGATGCGTTCAATGTCCAAACAAACAGGATTATGCAGAGAAAATTTGGTACAATGCATTCGCTTCAATTGCTAATGACTGATTACAAAGATAAACTGGCAAGCAGGTTCACCAATTACGTCACATACAACGCTCAATGGAACCGATACAACCGTTTTAAACAATATACAAAATTATCCTCGTCAGGAAACAGCTGGCATAAATCCCTTAAGTCCATCTGGCCAGAAGTTCACTGACATTGTATGACCAAAACATTTTCGGCATAGATGAAAATCACCAAGAGCTTTTATGTGAGAGACATTAAGTGATTTTCATGTACACCAATAAAGGTTTGATCATGAAATGTAAGAGCGAATAGAGAACGCAGATATCCTTCAGTGACTAAGCTGAGGACCATTTGCGTTACTTGAAACACCCTTGTATTTTTCAGTTAAACGAAATGTTGAGTATGGTGAGGTACTACATTTTCATAACCACTGAAAGCCCAACAGCACCAGACACACTGAAAAAATATGGTATGAATTGTGCAGGATGTGCTTTGCCAAGTTAGGAAAAACAAGTAACCTCGCCATTCTAAACATGTACAGAATATGTAATTTATAAATAGATACAATTTTAACCGAATTCTGGGTTTAAGATCAGCCTTTATTGTTCAATGTTCATGTCCAAAAAGTATGCAGTCATTTATGTTTATCAGCTAAATAAATTAAAATATTCACTTAATGAAAATTAAGTGTGAATGATTTTCCAGGGCAAGAATTGCAGAGAAAAATAAAAATTTGGCCTAGGCCATGTTCCGTCAATCAAAAACAAGTTATGACAAGTTCTAGTTCTAATTTTTCAGCATTAATAGCTTTGGTACCGCCAACAGGTAGAAAAAGTTTTGGTTTTCTTACGCTTGTGTATGTTGCGTTCATGAAAATCGTTCAGGGTGGCCGAGGAAGGATGCCGAGTTGCATCTGAGATAAAACTGAACGAGTTTCATGAACACGACATACGCACATTACTAGTGAGGCACAAATAACATTGTTGCACATATAATATTGAGGCACATAAAGTAAAGCATAAAAACTGTCGATTTAGCAGCTGGACAATCCAGCACCTGCTAATTACTTGAACTGCTTGGAGCGAAAAGGATTCAAATTCTTGCCATACAAACCCTAAACACGGCATCTTTACTAAACTATAGCAAAAACAGCGCATCTAGGCTTTTCGAAGTCAAGAGGGTTAACTCCTCGACAGTCGAGGCAGCCAATTCGAGTTTCTATACATCTATGTCCGTGTATCTAATTTACTTAACCAAACAAACGTGTAAACATAAGAGCGATATTCATGACTCAAAAGCATCTATAGCAATGTCAAAGTGATTTTAAGAGCATGATAACCGATATAAATGTTCATTGAATTCGTTGACTATTCAAATGCCAATTTCCGCCTTATACATGTATTAAACTGGATCGAAATATATGAATGAGGAGCTTAGTATTTCAGTATCAAGACATAACAGTAAAATTGTAAATAATTTGTGCATGTTCATAAAAGTACCTAAAGAATTCTTTAATTAGTCAACTACAAGACTCAGACAAAAGAGGCATCTTGTCATGCACTATGCTTCCACTTTTGACTCAGATGATCAGTGTCAGTGTTGGTGTTACATGAAAATCCGCCCAAAATTCCATGTAAAACTTACTGTCGAGGGGATGACGTTTGGGCGATCTTCACGGATACCATCAACGTTAATGACCATCAGATGCCTTAGTGGGAGTTCTCAACTTGGGGGCATTAATTTCAAAATCAATAAGGGACTCTTGAATCCAGATGTCAGAATAATCAGAATAAATAAGTTAAAAGATTCAATGATAATAAAAAAAAAACCATGGGCAGCATAATTGCCTTCTTTATAGACGTATGTGTAAATGAACTAGTCACCCTTTTCCACTAACCCTGAAACATCCGTGGAATATTACTGAAGTCACAACATGAATAGTATGTACTAACTTTACGTGAGACTTCATATAACACGTCACTGGTGGCTCGTTGGTAGTAGATAAAAGTGAATGGCACATGTGCATACAAAGTCTTCTATAGAAGAGCAAACTTTCGACTTTCGGTAGAAAAAGTTTTTACTTTATGCAGGTATCGGGGCTAATTTTTGGATTTAAAATTGACGAGCATAAGTTTTATACAGTCCAACACTTAACTTATTTAATGTATTCAGTAAGATAGAGGCAGCCACTGGCAAAAATATAGATAGTATATGGAAAATAAGTCCGTTTTATGTGTTGCTGCATACATGTTTGCAGTCCTGCTTGTGTGCTTACGTTGGCATTTGACGATAAACACTAGAATGATAATCTTGAAAATCACCCAAATTCAGTGAGCTGATTGAGGGGCATGGGATATGCACAATAAGTATCAATTTGGCGCAATTTTCATGATCACCATTGAAGTTATTGCCGTCAAATGTTGCCGTGAGACTACGACAAACAGGAACACAACGACGGGGAACAATGTACACAAAATACCCGTCCACAATGTGGCGTGTAAGCACATATTTACAAATTATGATGGGACAGATCACTTAACAGAACCAAACAAATCATTTAGCCGATGATAAAATTAAGTAAGACATAATTAGCCAATTAACGATAAAAACCAATTGAAAACTAGATAATGAAATAACTTAAGGTAGACAATAAAGATACAATGTGCCAAATGCCCATGTATATATTTTTCAGGTAAATTTTTTTCATAGTAAAAAATGCGAATTATAGCATTATTCTAAGTCCATCTATGCCCTTATTCCCCGTGCTCTCACGCTGACAATGAAAGACAATGTTCAAGAAAGCCATTCAGGGAAAGAACAGGATTTATAATATTCTGTTTGAATGTCTTTCTCGGACAAGCTTTAAAGATTTTATCATTGGTGAGAACATGGCGAAGATGGGACTATAGACAGATCAGATATAGATGTTTTGGGAGAAGTTCACATTACAATTAATGAAGCGTTGCATTATACTCTACAGAACCAATGAACACGTAAGTGGGGCGTCAGTCTACAAAATCAATGAACGTATGAAGGAATCAATAGAAAAAGAGCTTAAGTGCAATGGTGACCAGTTAGGGTGTGATCTTAGAGATACGTTTGCATCATCTGGTGACAACATTAGGAATAGTAATCAGATGAGAACACTTGTCTTTTTAAGACTTCAATTCCTGACGCGACCATCAGATGATGTAAAATACCTATCATCCATGAACAGACCTTAACCGGTAAACATTTAAGGTACTACTGCTCTGCATGTAAACACTAACTGGGCCCTTCATAAAGTACAAAATAATTTGTACAGTTGAAAATACACAACTCTTTCTATGGCACATTCACGGCGCCATGCAGCAATTCACGATTACAGTTACACTAGACAAGAGAACATGGCGTTACAAGCAAGGTATCTTTTTAAAATTACGCAATAAACTTAGCTGCCTACAATATTTCCTCCAAAACAGACTTCCATACCATAACTTGATAATTTCATTCTAAGAATTATTGTGAAAGTAAAGTATCCGTGGGGGCCTGTTACATTAATGTGGAATACAGATGGATCAGGATAATTTTAATATGCGTCATGTTACTGTACATGCAAGTCTCCGAGTATGTCCCATTTCAAGACAGAATTGATCACACGATCTCACACAGAAAAGTCACAACTTCTTAAGTGCTTATGCCTGAGGCTGAAACTTGCGACTTTCCTGTGTGGAGAAACTGGACCAACTCGGTATTCAAATGTGACACGTTAAATCTACACTGACCCGGACTTACAAATGAAGGTAAAATTTCCATGGTGACTAATATCCTTTATTATTACTGTGGGGTCTTGGCGAAGCAAAGTCTATGGCAAGCGGTTATAAATACCACAATGATTATGTCATGAACCCTACTATGGAAATAAACATTTTCTCATAAAACTATGTAAGTGTAAAACCTAGAATTTAAACAAAGTGTTGCTTTTGAGTTGCGCTGTGCTTGCACTTTCGGCATCAGATGGTCAGTACTGTGTTAGTGTCCAAGGAACTCCACCCAAGATTCGGTGTGAAAATTACATTAAAATGATGTCTCAGTATACGAGACCAATATGAATGTTGGGCGATTTTCACGGGCCCCAACATAGTTCATGGTCATCAGATGCTCAAGTGCGATCACTAAACTAGTTACATTACATTTGACGACTCCCTCTACATCTGACGACCCCCTCTTAAGTGACTCCTAAACCCATTACTACATATTCAAAGTGATTCCTCAACCCCATTACTACATATTCAAAGTGATTCCTTAACCCCATTACTACATATTCAAAGTGATTTAAACCTATTTATTACATATTGAAAGTGACTTAACCCTATTATTACATATTGAAAGTGACTCGTCCCATTGTTACACATTTAAAGTGAATAAAACCCATTTATTACATATAAAAACTATTAAATGATCCGTGACAACCCGGCTGCAGATAAGGACTTCCTTTAGTATTAACCAGCCAAGTTCTGGTCATGAACAGGGATAAACGAACAACATCTGGTGAACATACAGAGAACTCTTTGGGAGTTGCAGTTGCAATACCTTAGTGGAAGAGAAGAATTCAGAGTTCATAAGCGGTGCAAGTTTCTCCGTGTCTTTGAACAGACCCTGTCGGTTTCATATTAAAAGAACTCCTGCATTGTAACTAAGCACATTTTTTAATGAATCCCCTTCAAGTAATATATCCTTGCTGTGGGCCCAAGACAATGGAACAGGTAGTATTATTACTTTTATCAATTAGAAAATTTGTGAAAGTACTTTTTGATGATTGCTAACCGCTTTATAGGTTTCTGAAAACTTATTTACAGATCGCCAGGGCGCTTTACATTTTCAAATCTTTATTATTCACAAATTTTGTAAACAAAAACATTGTATAAAGAACACGTGACAAGCTATTTAAAAGGAATTCAAGGGTCACCAATTTTACATTCTCTTTGTTCTTAAATAGGCACAGAGAGAAACTGGACAAGATGGGAAGTTCATCCCTCATTATCTAAGAAAGACTAATGCTGAGGCAACTTTTGGACAGCTTTGGACATAATCTGCCTCAGCAGTGAAAATGCATGATTCCGGGAGTTTCGTTTGTTCTGAGTGGATTGATTTCAGTAAAGCGCAAAGTTATCAAGGAATTTGTGTAAATTAAACAACTTACAAATAACTTACAAACATGCGACACTACATTAAAATATGTACAACCGATTTCTGAAAATATGTACATTTTCTCATTTCTCAATTCTCGAGTACTAAGGCACGTTTTAAATGAAATACTATTTCTAAGTGTTTACGTAATATTGCAAAACACGTAATCCGTCAGCCACTGTTGCTGGTCGGGTACCAGTATTTGGTATTGCTAGGAATGATAAGCTGTTCATTCACTAATAATGTCAATAAAAGTCCAGAAATAATTTCATGGTCTGATGATTCTGCCGGTCTTTTTTTCGTTCCTTGATCATGCCTTTGTTCCAGCGTTCCTTGATCCTGCCGTTCTATCCAGCGTTCCCTGAGAGAGGACCTTTTGCCAGACTGTTGAATCCAATGTTGAGATGTCTCGGCTTCGTCCGCTTAAAAGTTGTTGAAGGAAGTCGTCATGAGGGCCATTGCATCCGACGATCTTGCTGGGCCAGTGTTTGTGGTTGACATTACACCGTATCTTCATGACAGTCTTCCTTGTGCTCCAACCACACGGATCCAAGGCTCGCATCCATGGAAAGAGAAAAGAAAAAGTGTAAGATTCATGCTTGCCAAAATAAATTAGGACGAGATCTATTTGGGACACTTTTTGGATATGCTGATTTAGGGCTGTTACTAACTATTACATATAGCTTATTTATTAAACAATATTTGAATACCTCCCGAAAATTGAATCATGCGATCGTATACCCCCTCCTATTTAGGCATTTGTTGCTCAAGTACAGATAGGACTGTTTGACTGAGAAGCAAAATGAGGCATAATGATAGTTTTTGATACCGAAAGAGATGCAGCAACTTGTAGACTAAGAATACCACGAAAAGCTCTGCAAATGATAGTCCTGGAAGTTAAGTGACCGCGGCAGGCGCACAAGAATCACCCGACATGGCTAAATTGTAAATAGTTTAGCTAACCCCAAACAGCAATATAATTTATCCATCATTTATTCATCTGGTCTACATCAAGAAGAGTTATAAGATAAATGGCACTGGCTGCACGACTTTTAATCCCACTATCACTGTATTTACTTCCGTGGAATAAATATGCCTTACAATGAGCACATGACAACTCCGAGCACCGATAGGGAATTTTTTAAGATGCGAATCTTAAGGAATATGTCTCAGGTGGTGGGAAATACGATCGTTCCACAGCATCTTTCTTGTTACGGACAGTAAAGGGCGAGTCAAACTCAGTAGTACTGTCGATTGTAGATTATGAATAGTTCTCAAATTGAAACTGTCAAGGCCGGTTTGGGGGACTACTTCCGAGCCGGGCGGATTATGATGTATCCTTGGAAATGACAATTCATTACTTCACCCCCCCCCCCCCCCCCCCCCCCCCCNCCGACTCGTGTGAATGCGTACTTGGCTTTAATCACAGGGAGTGGGGGTTCCTGCCTGCTGAACTGCGGCGACTAATAGCGATTTCATTTGTAGTAGTGTGCATGACTGAGATGTATAAAACTATGGCACTGTAAAACGGTTCACTTAAGGAGAGATATTTTAATTTATCGCACATCCCTTCTTGACTGAAAATTCATTTTTTATACTAAGTTCCTTTCACCATGAATACTGGCCATCTGTGCAGGACAGTGATTTGCGAAGAAATTAGTCTCCCGGGTTCGAAAATACCAATACATTCGAAAATACCAGGACATTCGACAATACCATGACATGACATTCGACAATACCATGACATTCAAAAATACCATGACATATTTAATTCTGCATAATGGAACATCGCGGGAGTTCTCATACATGACATGTTAGAGAGGGGGCTTGGGTCTCAAACAGCCCGCAGACAAAAATATTTAAGTGCTTTTAAAACCAGAGGAGCAAATTCCCGCTAGAAAGTGGTCTGGAACTCACTCTCTCGAGCACACTTCTAGTCTATGTGTAGCTGAAGAAAACACTTGTTTCCAAGCTCAAAAAGAGTATTACAGTGAAAGGAGTGTAGAACTTTTTAACCGCAGAATTTAGCCGAAAAATAGTGAAGTTGATAGACACCTTAAGCCTAATCTACAGTGGACTCATAGCGACAAATGAGATATTAGCAGTCTTCTTAAGCGTTCCCCCCACCCATCCACCCACCCCCAGACATTTCATTATAAGGATCGTTATAATTATACTATGATTACAATGGAAGTTGTGTTGTTGAACTGGCATAATATATTTGTTGTAACCTTTCCTGGATTTACACAAAATTTCATGGTCTATTCACTGCAGTGTGTTTGCGCTATGCATGAAAATACTAAATCAGTTTGATCATTGCGGAGCTTCCTAAAAAAAGTAACAGAAATGACTCTTTGAGTTAAATGAAATCAGAATTTTTAACACTGATCGGGCCCCAGAATTTAAGCCCCAAAGTCTGGACCTTAGTGATCTATGAGATCCATAGCACTGGACAAGAGCCACATGGGGTTTGTTGAATCGTGTAGCAATGAGCAAACGCTTCTTGTGAGAAAGGAATAGAACATAGGGTCACAGGTCAAAGGCGATTGAAAACCATGAGTGTGGACCAACTTGACTAAACAAAATCGAAAGCTGAACTGATTATAAAGGCAATGATGCACCATAACAGAACTACTGTCCCAATTTCAATTAAAAAAAACCAATACTGCATATAAAAGAAAAGTCCTATTCGCAGCCTTGTTACTTGTAGAATGATGCGATATGTCAATCAGTTGACGGACCATGTCGAAGTTTTTTACTCTAGTAGCTTTACTGGCTCAAAAAGAATTTAAACCCGCATACAATTGCGTGAATAATTCTGTCATAATCTGGCATCATATTCCGCGTGGCGTGAATGCATCCAAACCCTCTAAGTGTCATGGCAATGGAAGAGACTGAGGAATATAATGCGGAACGCTTTATATTCAGGCATTTTTAACCAAAAAGATTAGAAATTCACAGCGCTTTTAAGTTTTTATGGACGTCATGTAGGGTGGCAACAGAAAGGCGGTGGCATGTCCACAGAAACAGGTAGCGTCTTAATGAAATGCACGGGCTTTATTGCAATGTCCATTTTCTCAAGTTTCCTATAATTTTACCATTGCGCCCATGACATCTCATGCTCATTGCTTACCAGTTATTGATGATGAAATAAGTGCTCATTTTTAGAGAAATGTATCTACACCCACTCAATGGCAATGTAAGCGACTTTTGAGGTGTAAAATGCAGATCGCTTTATTCTGGCATTTTTTGACAAAACAGTGAATTTACAGCGCCTTCAAATGTATACGATCATCCAAGTTGGCAGCAGATAAAACTGGCACAGGAATAGATAGCATCTCCATGAATTAATGTGCAGATTTTATTACTTTTTCCTCTCTTTCGGCCGTATAATTTGAAATGTGTTATTCCCACAAATTCTACTTTAAATTTGGAATGTATTTCCCATCGAGATTTAAGTACTTTTATTAATTTTTTTTTTCTAACGAGAAAAGTGGAGTGGGGAGGGGTTGGGNGGGGGTGGGGGGACAACGCCCAAAATTTCATAAACAAAATGAAATAGTCACCTCGTCGTCTGATTTTGTCCCCACTTCATTAGGCTAGTTTTGGCGTCATGCTAAAACATAGGCCAACCACTACTTTTATATCTGCAAGGATCGGATTGTACCTGAAACTTTGAAACTGGATGCTTTATCGCAATTAGGTTTTTACATACTTCTGCATCCTGACTTCGTCTGGCAGGGCCCCAAAAATGGGATTTTTAAAAAAATTAACAGATTAATAGCATTGTTCATAGTGAATCGGCCTATGAATAGATTAAGCTTCATTATTGTACAGTAGTTTTACCTTTGCGCCCAATATATTATGCCATGTTCATTGCTATCAATTGCCGAGGACGAAATGAGTGCTTATATCGGGAGATTCGTACTGGTTCAAGAAATTGCAAAAAAGAGTATAAAGTGACTGAGTTTTGGAAGATCTGCTCTGTTGGGAATACAATTAGATAAATATACGTTCAAAAATTGACACAATATCATACTGTAGATATTTTTACTTCGCGGATCTCTGAAATGTCTTAAAGTTTAGCTGATATTGTGCAGCTTTATTCAGATACCGATATCACTTAATATATTTGTAAAATGCTTTATGTATGCAGAGACGGAGCTTATATCGTAAACAAACCTCTGTGATAACGTGAACGGCTTTCTTGCTGTATTTGTGAATGATAACCAGTTTTTAAGCTGAAAAGCTTAAAGCATTTTTTAGGCTTGGCGGGGTGTGGGATCGTGGGTTGTGGGAGAGTGAGGGGTTCGAAGTTTGAAAATATAAGTCGGGATCCAAGTCGACTCTTGTTCTCCATGAGCTCGGCATTTCCTCTTTCAATGCCTAAAAATGCCTCACCACGAAAAACGAAAATGTAGCTTGAGGGATTTCCTTGCTCTTTGCAAAAAATCATATCGTCAGTGAAAAATGGAATATGCTCCTCATAAATTGCATTAAATGCCGTATCTCAGCGACACAATATTATGTAGCGACAAGGATGCCTTGTATAGTGAACAATAATTTGTCCTACCAATATAAAAAAAAATGTGTAGGTAGTTATTACTCCAACCCCGTCTTTCCACCCCAACCCTATCAATTCAAATTGTGTGCAAATAGACAATTAAGCGTAATGTTTCTGGATAGCATCACAAATACAAACTTGCCGGCCGGCATGCAAATAAACTGTTAGTAATGGTGCGGAGGCATGCATGAGCTCACTTGGTGCTAATAAAATTAAGCAAAGTTAAACTCGGATGCGGGGATAATTATGCTGCTGTAAATAAATTAGTCGGACTTCCGTGTTCTCTTTTAGCGCTGGAGTAAATATAGTTCGAGTCTCTTGATGTATATGCGCCCCATTCAACCACCCCCTCCCCTTTTTTTATCTTCCACCCCCTCCCCCAAAAAAGAAAACCTAATCTCAGCTTGCTACGCCACTAATTTTCAGAACTTCCAACGTTAAGGCATTCAGACACGCTTACTACGAATCAAGGATGGCTTTACGATATTAAAGCAATGCACAATTCAAAAGAATGATCTAAGCTATCATTTTGGAAATGTATTTCCAAACAGCATTAAGTTTCGTATAAGAGCTTTCCACAGTAAGGTGGCCAGGTATTCTAGGTTAAGAACAAAACTTGCGTTAATGAGAAGGCCGCATCCGATTTCTTTAAATTGGTTAGTAGGATATTTGTGTTTGTGATACTGTACTAGAACCACGCACTCACTGTCTATAAAGGTAGATGTTATTTTAACCAGTTTAAATATGTTGGCTGTATGAAAGTTCATTTCTGTTTATCATATCATAATACGCATATCTGTCGCTACAATATTAATTACAAATAAGGACTCAAAGATTGCTATCAAAATTTCCCAACCATAAATGCAAGTTTTATCAATTTCAATATAATGTAAATCGATAAAATGTTCCATGGGAACAGAAAAACATCGTAACTTGCTTTAAAAAGAGATCTGCCAAAGATTTCCTTCATTTCCATACCGGAAAAATTTTTCATTGAAAGAGGAACGCTGGCATTTCCATACGAACTATATTTTGCAGAAAAGGCTGTAGTTCGGTGCGAGAAAAGTAAAAATAAGAACGCTCATTTCACCTGTTGTTTCTTGACAATGCAGGGTGATAATTTTACTGACATTATTCCTCGTCTATATCGAAACAACTATGATATAAAGTAACCTGTAACCTGAGCATGATATCGCTATCTGAAATGAGTGCTGCACAAAACTGCAAGTCAGTATAATCTAGCTTGCCTACACAACAATGTGCCGTAATCTGAAAGATCTCAAAACAATTAATAATATGCTTTTATTTAGACGAGGTGACGATTTCATATCCAGGTATTTCCCGCTCACTACACTGCTTTGCATTAACCCCAGCAAACCAGATCACCGAATAATTTACTCTCGTCTGAGGACCACACATTTGACAGCTGCCTTCTTTACTGTTGTCGGATACTCATCCAATATATGGACTGAAAATGTGCCAAAGAAAAGTTGTGCAAGGAGCTTCTAGTAGGGAAATTCTATTCTCGGTATAAATTTGGAATAAGATTCAAGCAAAACGCCCATTTGGTCCTCGGCATAGTTTATGAGCCAGTTGATGTTCTTTATTTATATAATACATATTAATACATATCTTCCCTCTCCCTCCTCCCCACCCCACCCCCAATAAAATTGGTTGCATTTCATGGATCTGCTTGCGTGAAGCTTGGCACAAAACTTCATGTTCTTGGAACCAATTTCTTCTCTTTTTGGCCCTGTTAACGTTGCGTTATTCTACAAATACCACTGATTTCGGGAAATTTATCCCATGGAGGAAAGTACTGATGCTCTATCTTTTAACGGGAAGAAAAAAAGGGCGGGGGGGGGGGGGCNAAATTTCATAAATCTCTTTCGAAAAAGGTCACCTCGAATTCTGATTTGGTCCCCAATTTTTCAATAGGCTGGTTTTGGCCGCGTGCTAATACGTAGGCCTACACATTTTTTTTTTATCAAGAAGGCTCAAATTGTACCTGATAAAATTGGATGTTTTATTTAGATCACAGATCATTTTACATATTTCTACACCCTGACACTGGCTGGCAGGGCCAAAAACGGGGGATTATATATATTAGCGGATTAATTGGGTTGTACAAAATGAATGGTTTGCCCTTCTAATAGGTGCCAAGAACCTTCAATACATAAGCTGTTGCCACGACATTTACTTGGCAATGAGCGAGTAACTGAATGTTTAACCACCTACTGCAGGTTCATTTACATTAAACTATGCCTCCATTCTCACCGCTCACTGCAGTGTTCGACATGTGCCAGGGACGTCATTTCATTAAGTGCCTTGGAAATTGCCACCCGCAAACGTAAACAACTTAAAGAGGCTGCGAATAGAGCTCAACGCTGATAAAATTCCTAAGATAAATGTTACTGTCAACTGATGAAACAAAGGCGAAAGGAGGCGGAGAAGGGGCGGGGGCGGAGGAGAAGGGGCAGGGGAGAAGGGGTGGGGGAGGAGTAGTCTCTGGCATCGTACTTTTTCTCCCGTTTCCCGGTAGTATTTTTTATCCCCTGCATGATTACGTCGATTCCTCAAATAATGCCCTGCAAGGAACAAGATTAAGAAGGTGATCTTGAAACATGCACCACCATGCAGCTGAAAACCTGAGGGCGACTGCATAGAGTTCCACAGAAGAACTGGCCAAAACTGTCAATCAAATCTACGACGCCGTTAGCACTCAGAATTGGGCTGCCTTGACCTGGGAGACAAATTGACAACCAAAACTTGCCAACAAACAACCTTACTGGAGGAAGCCTTGCAGCACCTTGAATGGAGCTAAGTTCCGAGTAGAGCAAAGCAGCAAAGACCTTACATTATCTTTTCGGCCAACTCGAGATGTCATGACGAATATAAAGCTCCAAAATTCTGCTTCCATTTCCCCGCTGTGAACAGGGAGCATCTGTTTCGCAGATCTTGGCAAATGAAGGAATTATAAATTTATACTTTAAAAAAAAAATGGAATCAAAGATTTTTACTCGCAAGCAGCGTCTTTTGTATAGCCTTGTGATGTTATGATGCTCTTTGAATTGGTTACCATGTAAACCGTAAACCATGGATATCTGATTGCTCAAACGGGAAGGGATTAAAGGGTAATTTGGAGAGAGATGACAGTCAATACTGCTCACTGAAATGCTGGTGATTTTACAAGGGCGATCGGGGGGAAAGATGACAAGACAGCAGGCGAATGTTGTTGCCATCTTATTGTCTGTTTTTCTACTTTAAAGTGTGTGTTCGAGAAGGAGAACATGTGGAGCAATGGTGACGGATGAAATTAATAGAAGGTTCAGGATGGCTTAAACTAGACTTGCCCAAACATGGAGGGAATACCAGGCCTAAACCGTTCCTAAATATTTAAAAGATTCCACACTTATATATGGACGATCGGGCAATACCAGTACCACTGGTACTACAGTTTCTTTTAATGTTCTTATGACGACTCAGCAGAATGGGTCACGTTATGGAATGTCACTAAGTTTAGAAATGGGAATTTTAGAAAGCAGTAACCCCCAATATTACTCATTAACAAAAATGAATTCTTGAGATTACATCTTTACCTTGATACAGTTTCTTGCAACTCGAACAGCTCACAAAGTATAAATTAGTAGAAAATAAATTTATTCTGGCTAAACTCAAATCTTAAATCTCAAATTTTACACGAATGCGAGTAAGACTGCATGGTTAGACTATTTCTGACCAGTTGTTTACAATGCCTGAAGGACGCAACAAGCGTAAAGCAGCTGCCGAGGAAATTATGTCAATATATTTGCTCTTCTCTTGTTGCTAGATGAGACCGTCAGGAATTTGGTACACTTCATGAAGCTGAAACTTATGACCGATGGTTCCCGTGTGTAAAAAGATTTAGAACATCATATGATAAACAGTGATATATGAAAGGCCACAACCTATTAATTTTGGAATATTTAAGTCCTTCCACAGAGACAAGTTGTCCTGGTCTATCAGAGCGTACTCTTGCTGTCTGTGAAATCTAACCAAAACATCATCTAAATGTCACCTGAAATGGCATTTCAGTTCTGACTGTCTTTAGAAAATACTGCTTACCGCCTTTTCCTTCTTTATGTATGGAAGTAAATGGCACATACTGTCAATGCATTAACATTAAATGCATTTTTCTTTCTGCTCCTGGTATGAAAGTACAGATATTGTCCGGACTTGCTGGTCTGGAGCCCCAGAACCAGTCAATGCCCACTTATTATCCCGGGAGACCAGATCACTTATGGATATTTTCAACTCTAGGGTGTACACAGTGCCGCTGCCATTTAAAGGCGCCGATCACCAATATCTGACAATATCTTTCATTGCTTATAGCCAGACATTCAATTTAGCAGTTATGGATGAACTGAGGAAAATAAAGGTATACTTTTCACAGGTTAATTTGCATTCGGAATACGATTACTAAGATATCTGGTCCTGGTGGGAGATGGTCCAAGCAAGTGAATTGAAGATCCAAGGCTTATTCCCTCAGGTGTTTATACGTACCTGTAAAAAAACTCATGTACGAACAGACAATAAGACATCATGAATTATTCTAATAAGGGACGCTTCCATGTTTTTTAAGCTTGTGGGATGTGTTGGGATTTGGGAATAAACATAGAAAATAGACTCTCGTTTTACGCACTTTCATATTTATTGAATGTTCCTCTTTAATGCACATAAAAAGCAAATTGTTCGATGCCACAGAAATGTGGTTCCTTAGAAGAATGCTCAAAATATGGACAGAAAATAAAAATGCACAGGTCTTGAAGGAATCAAAATCATGAAAGCCAGTTATATCAGTGAGAAGACAATGACATCTAATGAAAACAATGATAAATGAAGCAGTGGAAAAAGATTGTAGACGGAGTGGCAACTTGGAAGGGAAAGGGACACAAAGGCACTAGAGAAACGTTGAGGTGGATAAACTAAGTACAGATCCTTGATCGCCGATGCCAACTGAAATAGTGCAATAGAGAAATTTGAATAGAGAAAACCTACCATACTAGGATTCCTTTGGTGAACGTTAAAGGTAACAATGTATGGGAGTTCAAGATCTTGACAAACGATGCTGAGTTACGTATTTTTTGTAAATAGCCAGGCAAAGGGGGAAGTTCCTTTAACATGACAATTTTTTTCTGATGAAATTGTCAAATCATTGTGGTAAAATCTGATGAATGAAACAAATTCTTGGTTGTGCCCACGATCAGTTTTATTCTGAACATTTCTGGGCTGACTGATTTCAAATTTAGTCATACATTTTCTAGATTGTTCTGAACAGATAAAGGAGATAAGAGTATAGTGAGAGCATGTCATATTCATTAGATTTATGATGTAAACTGCGCGGAATACATAGATCTTAGTTTTATGAAGCTCACTTCCTGTTAAAAGCAAAATAGTTTGTGCAAATCTAGCTTCCGAAAATAAAATACATGTGTATATGCATCTGCCAGTAAAAGCTAATTTTACAGTGGGAAGGTGGAACGCAAGTAATGACTGTTCGAGCTGTGGCTTGAGATGCTCGGATTACCCTGCATGCATGATAGTGGTCCATGTCATGATAAAAATCAACCGCTTTCCTTACAATCAGGATGAAAATAAGCTGTATCTTTGGGAGTGAATTGTCAATTTCTATCCGACCCTCTATTAACAGGCCTTTGTAAGTTAAATTTTGACACTGTATAGGAGTCCTAGTTACTTTACTTTCTTGCATTCAGTTCAAAATTTCCAATCCAGAAGTTGCTCTTAAGGCAAAAGAGCTTCAATGGCAATTTAAAATGACAAGATTTATCTTCTGCAGAAGAGCCTCCTATTAGTCCATGCGTAAGTTGGCGGAAATAATGCCCGTGAAAATGTTTATTACCTTACATGGTACCATACTTGAAAGAGGATGGAATGAATTTGCAATGATCCCCTCCTGCTACGTAAGGCTACCCTCTCCGGCTTCCCTCTATACCCTTTCACAGTCTTCCCGGAGCTCGCGCTGATGGCACTATTTCATTGTTCACTGTGGTACTTGGCTGGACCCTGTTGGTCGTTGTTCTGGACATAGCGTTGGCCCTTAATTGAAAGTGCCCTTACTAAACTGAAATGGCCCTTACTAAACTGAAATTGATCAACTGTAGGTATCTTCAGGTAATCTATACTTGCACTAAATACCGCTTTGCGAAAATTTCAGGCCATGATGGGAGTTTGCCATGAATTCAGATTCATATTCTTGACAAGATTTCGAAGGGTTCTCAGACATAATAAAGCTGAATACTCAAATTTAGGTTCAGTGTGTACATTCGTTATATTTCACTATGTAACCTCAGCCTTGGTATTACTGCTCAAGTCATACCTCAGAATATGATTCAAATGTGCACATTGGAGAGTTCGGTGCAGATAAAGTTTTATTGAAATTCACGAATTGCTTTACAAAACACCACACTGGCGTGAATTTTTCCACGTGATGTTTGAGAAAGTTTGGTTACCAAAATGGATGCAAAAAAATGAGTGATTCCGCGATGTCGTATTTGCATTTAAGCAAACTCGAGATCAGGCACTGCGTGATGAATGATGCCTGTTGTAGCCGCCAATAGATTTGTTAACGTAACTTTGTCTAATTAATGCAGTACATGGGAGATCATTAAGCCAGCTTTGTAAAAACCATGCCCTTCAAACCTTGTATGACTCGGCAAAATAACCTAATCTGCGGGAAAAAAAATTAATGGATAAAAAATCATTCAAGGATTGCATAGATAAATGTATTTACGTGCTTAGTTTTTTTTTCCTCCTTGGTCAGCGTCATCTTAGCATAAATTGCAATAATCGTTTGTAACTATTAATATTAAGCGAGCTGACCAAGTTCATCTGGAAGCACTAATGAAAATACAGCGACAGGTGCAAAGCAGCTTTTAAAAAAGCAATAGGCAGATACACATTTTACGTTGGCCGCCCAGCTCACCCCCTCCCAAACACTCTAGGAAGATTTTACAAGTGCGGTGTTTCCGAGCAGCATCACAAATACAAACTTGCCGGTCGGCGTGTAAACAGTGTTAATAATGGTGCAGATGCATGCGTGAGCTCAGTGCAAATTAAAAAAAAAAGACATGCAAAACTTCTACGTGCATTGATAAGACTGCATCCGATTTCTATGCATGCGTTAGTATTAGATTTGTAGCTGTGATGCTGTATCAGGACCACGCACTTTACCATGTCTACAGAGATGAATGGTCGTAACTGGCGTTGTACTATTGTATCAATATAAAATCCCTTTACACTTTGCATACCTATCGCTGTGGCATTAATCACTCTAAAAGAGGGCATAGTAAAAGTTCAGGACTGTCCACGCACACAAATCTCCGTCTGAGCTTTGGAAATAATCTGAAAGATTTATCTGAAAGGTTTACTGATAAAAAAATATGGCTTGCCAAAATGAATGGCTATGGATGCAATCCTTGGAATTCTAATAGCACTAAAATATGCGTCATTTCTTGTGAAAGTGTGGAAACCCATCTTTAGACATGGAAAACCCATGTTATGTTTTCGAAAATATTGTTACAAATAAGGCGTTAGACTTATTTCTCAAAATACTTGGAGCATGTTTGGTAAAAAGATGTTTTAAAAAGATCTAGTAGCTAAATGAGATCACGAACTGTTCGCGTTTATCTCTTTACTAGTCTGGTTTGAACTATTTTATACCTTGAGCAATAGTACCAAGGTGTGGGCTTTGCACGGAAGCAAAACTACATGCTATTTGCCTTGAGGTTGACTTAAAAAGACAGCTTTCATCTTTATGCAAAATATGTAAATCTATGTTATTCAGCAAGTTTCTAAAGTTTATAATATCAGACAGTTTAATCAACTTGGTTTGCTAGCGATTTCCTCATGATAGCCGTTAAATATGGTCGTCAAATACCACAACTGTACAAAATCACGTCGATTCCAAATGAAAACATGTATACCTACAAATCGACAGACCAAGAGAATCAACCCATACAGATTTAGAGAAGGGTCAACGCTATGTCCGGAACAAGAACTATCAAGGACGAGCCAGGCATTACAATGGACACTGAAATAATGTCACTACCTCGAATTCTAGGAAACCTATAAAATGCTACAGAAGGAAACCAGACAGGGTAGTCTTGGGAAGCAAAAGCGATCATACCAGGTTCATTACATGCCGTTTCAAATAGGACGTGACGTTATCAGTTGTCATTTCAACTTGCCGGCATAGTCTGGTGTCCGATGTCTCTAGCATTACAGTCTAGTTTTAGGCTCACATAGTAGAGGTCACGGTCGCATACTTAGAGGTGACGTTGACTAGGTTTAACTTAAAAAGTAGGTTGGACTATAAGTGCTCGGAGAAGCCAAGAACTCCAGTTGCAAAAGAGACAATGGTTTCATACAGACTGCTAGTCCAAGTGCTTTTTGCTATGTCGTTTTGCTCATGTTGCTAATGATTGACCTTTTACTCGCAGAAGGCGTATAAGATTTATCTGTTTTTGTGAGCATACTTAAAAGTGTCATTGGATTTATAAATCATGGTGTACATCAGTTAAGAACTCGATTATTGACATAAGAACTCGATTATTGACACTAACAAGATATATTAGAAGATGAAGATACCAATCAATTTTGGAAGCAGTTCTTGAGGCAGACAATTTTGAGGGCAAAATTGAAAAAAGCTGAGACAGATGAGAAAGCTGAGAGAGCAGTAAGAGGAACATTCAAACAGATTATCTTGGGGTCGTCAACGTGTAAACAAGGAGAATAGAGGGGCGAGGCAGGATGAAATAGCTTGAGTGAATTCCTGAAAGAACTAAATTTTCACTCCGGCTCGTGGGAGCATGACCAGCACTGATCTTATATGATTAGGGACTTAATTCAGCGTATGCAACAGCCATGTAGCCTACTGGGTCTCACAACACTGAATGACAACACAGTCAATGACCTGTAGGAGGGCGGCCTTGGCTGTTCAAATGACTGTCTACTCGGGCTGTGGTAGTTCGACTGGTCTGTCCCTTGGGTAAACAGCAAGGGTCTCGACGACGTCCGGTCCCTCTAAGCTCGATGCTTTTGGCCAATGTCTACTGGCATCAGGCGTCTTCCTTCGACTGCTGAAAAGTCGAGAAATATTTGCATTTGAGCTTACTGAAATACTCACTATATAAACTAAGTCTGGAGGACTACAAGAGCTGTATGAAACTTAAAAGTTACAGGCCTGTAATTGTACTTTCACTTTTGGGTCCTACAAACTTAGGAGATATGTTTCATCTCCCCTTTTCCCTCTTTTGGCATGCCCTGCTTCCAGTAATAAGGGCTCCAAAGTGGAAATTTTGATATCATGGGAAACTGTCCATTGTACTTTATTTTACCAGACACTTTTTAGCTCTGGGCTGGAACTGCCAGTTCAAGGGTGTGCTCAGGCGGAAGAAGAGGGGTTTGGCGTTGACCAGTGAAAAATGTAGGCTCTGTTTACAAATAGCAACCAAGCTCAAAATTTCAATGGGCTTGCTAGGGTTGGGTAAGTCTTAAAATTTGGACCACATAATGAGCTTCCATCTGGTATGGGTCTGGGTGAAAGCTAGAACTTTAGGTTCAGTTATATGTTAATATAGCCCATAGAGGAAAAAAAAAGAGTCCAATCCATTACAGGTCTGTAACCTTAAGCAACATATAGAGGAAAAATTCCTCATGAATATGGTAGGTTCTTGCCTTTGTGCAGAAATTCCGAAGCGGTATTCAGAACCGTTTGGTGGTCTGAAGAACTCGGAAAGGTCGGAGAAGTTGCATGTCATTATGATCTATCGAGTAGAATATAGCTTTTGCCAATGCTGACGAAATATTTGAATGAATCTAAATGAAGCCTCTCTCCCAGCCCTTCCCTTCTCTACCACTCCATAAATGGGATTTGTACATCAGCACTTTGTTAACCAGTTTTATTACTGTCTGTAGTGCTAAACAGTATACATTTTGAAGCAGCTACATTGCTGCTTTCCTGCAACCAAATACCAGATACCGTTATTCAACACCAAAGAACTGCGCAAGTTTCAGGTAGATCACATGATTCACAAATTTTTCAGTTGTAAAATATGCTAGATTTAAAGACTAGGTAGTCTGGTAAATTTAATTTAATTTGTCATTCAGCATCACGTCAAAAAGTCCAAGCACCTACCTTGGTCTGCACTTGATAATCTCCACTGTTATCAGGGAGAAGGGCTGTGTGCATCAGCTGTGGAAAGAGACATGAAATTATGTTACTAATGATACCGCTGGAAAGACTAGTCTATATGATATTTCCGGCCAACACACGAAGTCTAATATGAATGAGCGGAGATCAAACCCGGACCCCTCTTGAGTGTTAATCCCTCGCGGAACCTTTGAGCCAGCACGGATAAATTTTGTTCACATCTTTCATAATGAGTAAAATTGATGACTTTGTACTGCAGAGAATGAGGAGTGGAATTCTATGACAAAGTGAGCTAAAAGCTGCCATAAGATAACCATGCCACTGTCCTTAGGGTTGTATGTATGTTTCTAGTTGAACTATAGGAGAAATGAATGAAACTAATCTGCCTTTTACACGTGCCAGCCTTTTCCAGTCTTACCACTAGATATCTTAGTTTTTTGGGGGAATAATAGATTAGGGAGTTGGCACTTTTTGATTAGTCTATACAATTCTTAGAAAAGGATGCAAAGTTGTCACAGTAAAAACGTTTTTATGGTACGAGGGTATTCGAATGATCTCCCCGAAATTGTAACTAAACTTCACGCTGAAACTCTGAACATGAATTTGCATTTTGCGCCAACTTTAGGCCTATTATCAACACGAATGAAACCGCATAAACGCTGCAGCCTAGATATCACTCGTCCTCTTCCAAGAAAAGAGATGTGGATTAGTCTACAGGAGCCCGCCCAATGTCTCAAGCCAGCCGCATAAAATTGCCTCCAGTCCACTCTTCCTTGCAGCCCATACTTTCCCCTATTTTTTTTACACCAAAGCACACCAAGTAAGTGCGCGGACACTGAATAGATTATAGGTTGATTACAGGAATCCTGGGCATTTTCAGACCTCTCTCTGTTCGCGACATAAAAATTTTGTGAATTTGAAATAAACAGCAGAAGGATTTCCAAATGTGGGCCATTATACAATATATAGACTAAATGAGATTGCAAGATATGAAAAGGACCACTTTTCTCTGTGCATCTCCATTAAACAAACCCCTCTAGTTTATACCAGCCACATCAAACTTAACCTCTCTTTACTGTCGGTTGGTACTGTTCAGGAGCGTATTTTAGGATGGTGCACACATGGAAATCCTTCCAAAGCATCCTAACGCTTAAAGACGAAGGTGCGAGGCGCAGTGAGTACATATTGCCAAAATATTGCCGGATTTTATAAAGTTGACATTCAGCATCAGAATCAAGCTAGCACGTACCTTTTATATATTCCTCTCCACGGCACGCAGCCTGGTCTTGTACAGTGTTGTCAACATCGGAAAGGACGTGTGCATCGCCTAATAGATGAAATAGGAAAAAATGTTCAAATTACATGTGCAGCTGAAACTATTGATTTTTAGATCTGGCCTAGATCTAGACTCTAATCTAGATTCTAGTCTAGTCAGTCTAGATCTTGACTGGAAAGATTCCCGAACGCGCCTCATAGCCAACACAAATAAAAAAAAAAAAGTCGTCATGGTGATTGAATGGAGATGCAGCCCGGGGAAGGATTCCGAATGAGATTAACACCCCTAACCAGAACTCATGCTTACTAATACAACCGAAAACCTAATCCTAACCCTTAAGCCAGCCCTACCCTTACCCCAAACCCTAATATCCCAGGAGCAACAGGCTTGAGTCTCATTCGGAATTCTTCCCTCACCATGGATCTGATGTTTGTTCGATATGAATTTAACTTTCCAAACTTTACTTTTAACTTGGTCCAAATTCATTCCTATTAGATCTAGATCTAGGTTCTGTTTCTTAGCTGACTGGTTGTAGAGAGACGCCGAAAGGGTTTGGCGATTTGCTCGGTCTTACGAAAAGATCTAGTCTAGCTATGACTGGATTGAGCAGATTTTGCCTGAAAATCATGACCGATTTTGCCTGAAAATCATGACCGATTTTGCCTGAAAATCATGACACAAAGCGTGCTTATCATGTCTGCTGCTAATGAAAGCCTCCATGTGCAAAATCCTAGTCTAGCCCTTTTCTACTTATGTGTATATTACATTAAAAATGTATCAGCAGGCGCACTGCCTGAATTCTTTGAACGAGATATTGGACGATTTCAACAAGTCAAAATACTGGCCGCTCTCAAATTACTTTAGAGTGACCGACTATCGCGTTACTTCAACAGCTTTCACGATTTCGTCCATAACTACTGAATAAATGAAGAAGTATGTGACGATTGAGAACGTTCCATCAGTTTCAGAAATATTTTCTCACCTGTAGGTCTATCTGCTCAGGGCTCACCACGTGTCTTGTTTTTGGGCTAATCTTCTGAAACAGACTTCTGATGTTCACCCGGTCTGATCGTGCGGTGGAAGAGGCTGACTAAAGCGCGGGAATGGGGTTTTATAGTGATACGGAGAGACGCTATGATCACATGTCAGCACATTTTTTGCGCATGATTTCCAGACGGTTCGATTTTTCTGGGTCACTCACTTCACAAAAGTATTATATTCTTTCCCCCATCCCTCTACCCTAACCCCGCACCATTTTAGTAAAGTTCACCAGCTTTCTCCCACCTTATCTCCAAAAGAAAATCAAAATAAAAGTGATTTAGCTGTATTTGGCTAAAAGAAAAAAATACATTTGAGATTCGCACACATTTTACCTTACGTCATGGGCGTAGATTTAAGGTTCAGAGAAGGGAGGGCTGGAGACAGATCTTCGACTTAAGCTTGGAAATGTAGGGGGATAGTGGGGTAGTAGAGATCAGGAAACGAAAGCCTTTCCAGGGAAGAAACAAAGGTACACTATGAAAATGAAAAAATAAAAAAAGCAAATACGACTTTTATTTACCCCGTAGGGAAATTTATTTACAATGCCATACACTATTATAGTGTATACATCTCATTTCTTAATACAAACACATAGAACAATACATATCATACATGTAATTTACAGCATATTACAAATGAAATACATAACAAAGTCATTGTTGGTTGCCAGTGGTGCAGTGCCCTGGTCCCCCCAACTCTAAAGCCAGTCATTTCGTTAGGAGCGTTGCCCTTCCCTTTCATAACATCAGATACGGATAACAAGGGGAGGGGGGGCGGACTGTCCTAGTCCAAAGCGTCTCTCAGTGGCCCATGCCTCTCAGTGGCCCATGCCACTTTTCTGTCAATGTTATAGAGAAGCCTAGCTTTATTTGTTGCCTACTGGCCCTGAAACATGTTATATCGTCACTGCACGACTATAAAGCTGGGATTTTTTACACCAGTAAATCGATACAAACGGGCAGCAATTTAAACTGATGATGCAACCTCGTGTCCTTTTGTTTGTATGTTTGTTTGTGTGCTTTGTTTGTATGTTTGTTTCTTTGTTCTGAGTAACTTTGAAGATATAACTGGAAGCCTTGAGGGGCCTGTAATACAACTCCCCCCGCGCCGGCCCCACCCCGCCCCATAGCTACATGTCCCAACCCGAACCCCTACCTAACCCTCGGCAGCCTCCTATGTACCATAAAATGTGCTTTGTAGTGTGTGAGTATCCCCTTCCACAAGTGATATCTTCTTTCATTTGCACCCCTACTAAATACCCCTCAGTCACGCCTCTGATTTACTGCCCTATTAATTGTCATCACTTGAATGGAAAATAACCAAAGGCGAGAGATTAATTTAAAAGAGAAAAAACCGATTTTTTTCTGCACTTTGTCAGGGGTCTCTGAAAAACAACTTGAGAACTAGTCAAACCCTAAAGAAATTCTTATAGGTCACACAATTTTCATATCCATGAAAAATAAAGTTTTATTGTGACGCGTAGACGAATAGTGCTTGTCACGGGTTTAAACTGAATTGTGAGTGTGAACACTTCTCAGTAATTTCTATTCACTTTTTGGTTTTCATTTGTCTAGCAATATTGCTGCAAAAGCTTCACTTATACTACTTATAGTGTACTGTATCACCTCACTGTCCTAAAACTGTGGTCAGTCTGCTTTGAAATAGGTCACCGTCTGGCCTTGTGTTTTTAACCATTTTATTACGTAATATTCAAGGTCAGTGCACTGGAGATCTCTTTCTTCTCTGCACATGAACAGCGTTGTATCAGGCTTTCTTCATCCATCAACTTTTCCAGCAATCCATTCAGTCATCCATCAGTTTGTCTGTCTATCTATTCATTCACACATATGCGTACATATTCGCAAACACAAACACGTACACGCACTTATTTAGACACACACCCGCACAAAAAAACAGGTCACCCATTTTCTTTTGTACATTGTAAGTTCATCACTTCAGTTTTACAAGTGTTCTTAGGTCTATGTGTATAATCCTTAGACTCTCCCAATAGATTTTATTGAGTTATGGTCAAGGAATAGGTTAGTGTTAGGGTTAGAGCGAGAATAGGGAAGAACGGGAGGGGGTGGGGGAAGATAGGGGAAAGGAGGTCCATGAACGTTGTCCCAAGGGTGCTTTCTTTTCCCAAGCACGATCTAGTACCACATGTAAACCGTGGGAGTGTCTCAGGATTATATCAAAAGGACTTACGACATTAGGATCTTTAACCCGAGGTTACAAAATCTGGGCAAACCGTTCGAAAACTCAAAGTGCTTCGAGACCTGGTGCAGTTGGGTATTTTCAGCTCCACCACATGACCTAGGAATTCTTGCTCACACGTTGGTTTGTTTACATGCTCTGCTCATGCATGATTGCTCGTCATTTATCATAATATCCTAGCAATCCCTAGATCAGGTGGCGTAACTGAAAATACCTTATTCCACATTTTAATACGTTGCTTTACGCTGACAATCGGCTGTCTTGCTGCATTTGGTATAAACATAATGCACTATTAAAAAAAAACCAAAACTGCCTGTTTTTTTTTTTAATCACAGTATGACCCCGCGAACTCGAATTCCACTAAACCGGTCTATCATGTCAGGTTTGTGAGCTTTTCGAGTTCATGAGTAAAATTTCACATTGAATAAAACATCCATAAATCAAGGGCCGTATGGTTGATGATCTATGCGTTAATGTTTTGGGAGATTTTCCAGGGTTACCGCAATGCATTTACTTAACGCCAAGGACTACACGTTAATAACATCAGAGCATAAGAGCACTCCTGAGTATCATGACTGGAAGCTGAAGGGTGGTGAAATCTCATGTACATATGTCCATGTTCAGGTGCGAGTTTTCATCTGTTACTGTAAGGACAGACATGGGATGGGCCTCTGACCCATACCTGCCCAATGAACAGAGGTGATTTTTAAAAAAAATAATAACCGAGCATAACAACAAGTACATCGAGGTCGTCACGTTCTGTATTAAAATGCCTACCTGTCTATATGTGCTTGTGTGAGTCTGTCTGTCTGTGTTTCTGCATGCTTTTTTGTCTATCTGTCTGTCTTCTGTCTATAACTGTGTCTGTCTGTCTGCCGGTCTATTTGTCTGTCTGCCAGCCGTATGCCTGAGTGCCTGTCTATTGGTCGGTCCGTCCGTCCGTCCGTCCGTCCGTCCGTCCGTCCGTCCGTCTGTCGTGTCTGTCTGTTTGCTTGCCTGCCTGTCTGTCTGTCTGTCTGTCTGTCTATCTGCGTAGGTGCCTGCCTGCTCGTCCGTCTGTCTGTCTGTTTGCATGCCTGCCTATCTGTCTGTCTGTCTGTCTGCCTGCCTGGGTGCCTGCCTGCCTGCGTGCCTGCCTGCCTGCTCGTCCGTCTGTCTGCCTTTTTGCTTGCCTGCCTATCTGTCTGTCTCTCTGTCTGTCTGTCTGTCTGTCTGTCTGTCTGAGAGGGAGGGAAGGAAGGAGGGACCAAACTAGGTCTTTTCATTATTCATCAATGATCTACTTCATTCTAACTCTCAATGCTATCTTTTTGCACTAATGACGCCAGCTAATCCCACACTCCTCAACCACCCCCACTCCCCCCCCCCCCCCCCCNNNCCCCCCCCCCACAAAGAGACAGAGAGAGAGAGAGAGCTAGGACGCAAGTCATTCAGCCAGCATAGATCTACCTCCCAGCACATCACTGAGGATAATGAAAGAAACCATCGGACAAAAAAAAACAAACAACAAAAACAATCGAGATTAGATCTACAGCTGCTTCTCTTGTGATTCATACGCTGTGGCGGATTTAGGCATGGGGACGTTCCCAGGCCCAGCTCTTGTAATGGTAAAACCATGCTGACGACGGAATCCGACGGTCAGACCAGACCCGACGTTTTCTGAAGACAAAAAAAAAATGGACAATGACTACGTATTAAGTAGAAAAGCACAGCCATGTGTCTCAGTGGCGTAAAAAAAAAAAATCGGGACACATAAATTCAGGATCAGCAGGGCTCACCACTGTGTAAGTCATTCAAGGGAAGCAATTCTATTTTCAAAAAGCACCATGTAAAGCAAATCAATTTTCTCCCGTTTAGATGTGTGGTCTCAGTAATGGTTGGTGATGATGAATCCACAATATTTACAAGGCATTATAAAAATGTATTCTTTTGTGTTACGCTATTAAGAGAGGCTATTTCTATCGACAGGCCTCTAGTTTAGCACTCCTTAAATCTTTGACCCAGAATTTTGTGTGCCACGCACCCGTTATCATCCAGAAAGGCGGACGTTGCTTGTTTGATAAATCCATGCATCTTTATTTACGCCTAACTTAAAAAGAAAGTACTAACTATTAGAGGGCTGCTTTCCCACTGGATGAATGCCGTGGTGATTGAAACGATTCCAGTGCTGTGAGCGAAATAGGTTTCAGAAGCACAAGCATCAGAGCAAGAACACAGTGTAACAATAACTATTTCGGGAATTGTTGGTTTTTTTTTTTTTTTTGGTCATCGTCAAGTTAAAGGTGGAAAGACAACGAATCATCAAAATAGAATCTAGTTCAAGCAGCCATGAAGCATTTCCAAGAACTGGCACTGCTACCAGCGCTTTGGCGACGAGAATGTGCGAAGAGGGGTTACCTTTCAGTATAAATGTGCCAATGAAGATTTCAACATTTTCATCATATTATCCACGCTGATGGTATCGAGTGACGTCTCCCATTCGAAATTAACAGCGCTAGCAAGTGAAGGCCATGATACCAAAATGAACTTCGAGATGGTCGTAGTGGTGTTGTGGTTCCAGCGGACGAGTCAAAAATTTCTCCAACTGATACTTGTTCGTGACGGAATAACAGCTGCTTTGGCACAGATTGGAATATCAAGCATCTTACTTCTAATAGACAATAACTATGACAGCTGCTATCATGAGTGTTGGGTGAAACATTAACAACAACAGTGCATGCACTTCAAATTTACAACATGTAAGGCACGTGTCATGTTGTTACTGTGTTAATCTTGCATTATCTTGGTGTAGTGGCAATTCCAGTATTATTGTTATTATTATTATTATTAACTTGAAAATGCTATCCGTTAAGGAGAAACTGCAGACTTCACTGAAGAGTCATAAGGCGTAATCATCTTAGGTATACTATGTCTTTCATGTTCATAAGACGAGTGCAATGCAGCGGTAAAGAACGGTGTGCACATCGGATTCTTTTTTTCAGTCCTCCATTCAGGACACATTATGTCTTGAGTGGACAGTATTCCTATCAAATCCGGATCTTTATCTTATTCTGTCCTCTTCGATCTGACAAGAAAACGCTACAAAACAATGTCTATTTTGACGCACATATCCACAGAAATGCACCGAAAGCTCGAACGTTCTTTACACTAGAGAGCGGAATAGCGACCAACTACGGGTGAAACAATGGTAAAGCCAATCTATATCATCATGAAGAACTATTTGGTCTAGTATTTTAATTAAATTAAAAAGATTACTTTTTACTCTTAAACTTTATAAAGTTTATTATGAAATACGTGGTACTTCCACAACTGTCTTGCGTTAAGTATATTATTTTGGAATATCATCAAATAGACTGATCTTATCCAATCACCAATTTGAGATTTGCCAGTTGTTTCTAATCGTGTCAGTTTTATTTTCTTACTTATCGGATTCGAGTACTCACTGTGGCACAAAACATCCACGAGTTTGAAAAAAAGTGGAATAAACAACTGAAGACATTAGCACTGCTGAAAGTCACCACAATGACCGAGGAGCCACAAGTTTTTCGCACTGAAAGGGATTACACACAAACACACACACACACACGCACACACACACACACACACACACACACACACACACACACACACACACAAAACACAAACACACACACACAAAACACAAACACACACACACAGATACACACATACAAACACACACACACACACGCGCGCGCACACACACGCGCACACACACACACACAAGCACACACACACACACAAGCACACACACACACACACATACGCGCGCGCGCGCACACACACACACACACACACACACACACACACACACACACACACACGCACGCATATTGTGGAATAAGCGTGACGATAATACATTTTACGTTTTCATACAACTACAAATAACAACATGTCTTTTGCCTCTTGTGGCCTCTTTGTGGCGTACTCGATGAAACAAATTTGAGCTTATAATCTAACAAAATCTACAAAACTTTCCACCGCCTATAGCCAGGTACCCATTTTACAGACAGGTGAATTGAGAGACATGTGAATGAAATGCAGTGAGGATTATAATCCAAGACACTTACTGCTAAAATGTCCTAATGTATGTAGAAATGTTATGATAATTTGGTATTTGGCTCCGAAAGAGGCAGTTTGGCAACCTTATTGATACCAATTTTATTGTCGTGCTCTAAAATAACGCTAACGCGACAAATCTTCTAGACTCCGCTCATTGGCTGTCTGAGACTAGCAAAAGGAGTATGAAAGAAACAGAAACGCAACCCATGGTTCTTCTTTTTGTTGGATATCTCCTCATCTCCATTGTGACCTACATTTTCTGATCATAGCTACAGACTGTAGAGATCATCATGCGGAACTTTCGCTAGATTATTCCTCGTTAAAACGTTACCCTGACATCTTTGACTTACGACAGAATGGAGAACTATCTGATGTCCAAAGAAAATACTTGACAAACTGCCCACTGGGAGGAATGCGTTGATCAGCGTAAAAACCCATTCGTGAACATCCAGCATTTGTGCATGAGCGGCAAAGGCCTAGCTGTAAGAATTAAAATTCAAGTTCAAAGGTTTTAATAGGCCTTAGGCCAATATCATTTCACAATACAGTACAATGTCACATGATTACAATACACAGCAAAAACGCATACATGTTCCTCGTGCACACTATTTCTACTCTCCCAGCACTTTCTCATGTGGCTAATACCCAGACTGTGGAGAACTAGCATACAAATAATGATATTACTGCTGTTATCACTTACTATCTCACATCACACTTTCCAGACCCCTCTCCACGCTCCTCCCCCTTCCCCCTAAAATGATTCATTCCTCCCCCCCCCGNCCCCGCCCCCCATTCCCCTTTCCGCTTCTGTATTTCCTTGTCAGATGGCGCCCACTTCAGCTCAAATTTCTGCATTGTATTTTTTCAAAATTCCGAAACAAAAGTTGCTCAGTCTCCTTATCCACTCTACACCCTATAGAGATTAAAGGCAGTGTTCTTTCTTTATACATATGACCTTTTTTTTTTTTTTTGAATAATGTGTTCATGATTGCATAAAAGCCATTCTACTTTGATATGATGGTCCTGTTTATAGTACAGCTTTCTTTTACATTCAGTTGACGATGTTTAACCCCATATTAGCTTGCCAGTCTATCAGTTGTCCAATCCAGCTATCAACTAAGTCAAAAATAGGAAAATAGGAAAGGGAGGCTCCTACAATGCATGCCATCAGCTAGGCCGGCAGACAACGCTTGTATCGGCCATTATCCATAGCAATGATCACGCAACCACAAGAGGCTGGACGCGAGGCGCCTTGCGCTAAGAGAATTAGAAAAAAAAAACCACCTGAATCCCTGGAAAATGTCTGACAATACATAATATTCTCTACATTGACGTTCTCTCCCTTCCGTTTGTGTCTAGTACTGAACACAGATTTGAAAATATATGAAAGAAAAAAAAATCACTTTCCGTTGTTGGATATCGTTCCTACCCGCTCTTACTCCCTTTTTTATTCCCACCCCCACCCCACCCCTTTTTTTTCCCCAAGGAAAACAAAATATTGACATATAGTTTTAATTTAATTTTTTTGAGTTGTATCACTCCGAGACTAAAAGAATCATTGAACAACTTGAAATTTAAGCGTAGATCTAACTCTCTCTCGACGAAAGCAGACCACTGAACTGAACTTCAATGCCGGCCAGGTTTACGAGTACGAAACCAGATACCAAGTGGGTAGTGATGGGCTGATTCCAGACTTTACAGGTATTGTGATACCTAGCCTTCACACTTTAGGTATCGAAAAAATCGAATTATGTTGTTTTGTCTATGTATTTGTTATGCATTCTCAGTGTTTGACTATCCATAGGTTACCATGTAACATTCGCAAAAAAAAACAAAAAACAAAAAAACTGAAATTAAAAATGAACTTTAAATGCATAATTTCATTTTGTTCAATAACACATCATTATTTGTATTTCTTGTCTCACTCTGCTGCAGAGGCTTCTGTGTGCTACGACAGAATAGGTTGGTTCTCCATGACGCCCCATTTCACAAGCTTACAAAGACTACTTCCTGTCGTATCTCGATCACCTGATAAAATACAGTGAGGGACGGAGATCTGTGGGGAGTTTTCAATTAAAATTTTTTTTTTTTATTGCAGATTGGGAGTTACCACTCAATTTAGAAAATAATTGAAAATGGTGAATACTTCAAACTGTCTTAAGCATCTGCAAATCTGTCTAACAATTCACTATTATGGTTGTGAACAAAGCAATATAAAATAGTAATTATGTAAACCGTATAATGAAAGAATCAGTTAGTGGATTTAATGAACACAATAGAAGCTCAAAATTATTGTACCTATTCCGCAGTCCACCCGTCTGATGTATCTATCCTTTTCAGGAAATGTGTTTGAACGTGCTCTGAATTTCTTTCTAGCTGACAAGTGCGGGGCACTTTCCACTCCAATTTGCATGACTTCTGTTAATACTGAGATGTCTTCAGACTTCCGTAAAATGATTTCCCCCCGCCATTCACCAAATTTCGAATTTAAGGCATGGATATACAGTAGGCGTTTGTAGGGAATGACGACCATAGAAAGTACGATAGGACATTCAGCAGTCATAATCCAACAAACCAGAGAAAGCACAAAAACTGATAATTTGGGTCGAGAGAGTGTAGGACTGAGTGCAGAAGCCCATGTAAAGACCACTACAGTGAGAGAAACTGAAAAGAGAGGCATCCGCATAATCGGCAAGAAGCAGGGTTGTTGTAACGAGTAAAAAGTAACGCAGCTACGAGTACTCGTTACAGTTTTCGAGTAACAATTACTTACTCGTTACAAGCTTCATCTAAAGTAACGAAAAAATACTCGTTACCGAATTTTTGTGTAACAATTACAAAATTATTCGTTACTTTTTCGTTACTTTCGTGTGCGTGTGTGTGTGTGTGTGTGCGTGTGTGTGTGTGTGTGTGTGTGTGTGTGTGTGTCACGCGCTTGCTTGACGGCCCGAATTGAATTTTCGGGGAGAACAAACAAAATCAAAGCAATCCGATGTCTGACGCAAACTCCTACGTCTGATCACGTGTACCTGCGCAAAACTAAACGGTCATGAAGATCATGGTGTCCACGTAACAGTACCACTGATCCTCCGTTGTTCGCTGCGTAAACATCGTCACGTCATGATTTTGTAAACAATCGAGCCGCGAGATAGGCACAACCTGCGATCGCATTGGTAACCAGCGAATATTTTTTAACTGTGTTTTTGCTTGAAATTGAGATGAAAAGGTGCTAGTGGTGGGGCGTAATAATCTGACGCCGACCCCGAAGGAGGAAGTTGGTGGGGGAAGGGGTGAAGGGGACAGACAGACGTAGGATAATAGGATCAGGCCTCACCTTCGCGCCATCCAGTCGCGAGAAGGAGGGGGAGGCGGGGGGAAGGGATGAAGGGGGCACAGGTTGTGTCATGTCGAGCCGCCGCGGTGTAAGGGAGGGGGATGAGAGGGGCGACCTTATCTGCGTTTAGTCGGGAGGAGGTGGGGCAGGACGGAGTAGGATGGCTGTGGAACTTGAACACAGACACCGGACCCCAAAATGTTTTTAAGTTTTTACTCGATCATATTTTATTATATGAGGATTGAAGAATGTTAATGTAACCGTCACGTGCAAGCCAGAATACGCCGATGTCATGCTTTATCTCTTCGTTTTACAATTTAATACAACTTACTTATTAAGAGAATATTATTATGGTAGGCCGGTTGCAAAGTCACTTGGCCTGCACGCATTACAGAGATGTCATCACCCCCATTGCGTCACAAGTCATAAGTGAATCCGCTGTCTAGTGTCGTGATTCTCTCCATCAATCCCGTCAAATTAAGTGCGATATTGGCCTGATTTTTGGATGGTCTATCTTTAAATCAGTGGATGAACGTAAGCATTATCAGTTCTCCTTGCAGATCTCATACTCCCCTCTCATTTTATTCTTTCTTTCTCTCTATTCATCCAATATTACCTAGGAACTAACTTTCTGACTATTTTAAAATGCAAATGGCATCTTGTAAATCCAAATACAGCATCGCATCTAATATCACTGAGAATGAAATTTGCAGAGCGACACTTTTCTCTATTTTATTGTGATATCTAACTTAACAACATCTGTTGCATTATGATCGACAGACATGAACTTCATTTATAATCATCGTAAACGGGCTTAATATACATCTAATATTTACATAACTGCTGGTGAAAGAACGAAATTAAAGCAAGATGAGTGACGGATTCTCAAATTGGATTTATATCCGTCACGAGGATTCTTCTCTCGTGACGGATGCACTACAAGACCTAAAATCTATGTAAAAAACGTATACGCTCATTTATGACAATAAGAACGCAGAAAAAAGATTTTTGCCCCAAAATAATGTGCTTGAGACTGGCAGTCCAGGACAAAAATTTAAGTTTGCAAAGTATCTCGGCGTTCAGCCGTTAGGTCGTACTGTCCAGGATATTTTCATCTCTCTGACTTACATCTATTCCCTTTGAACCTTTTTGTTGCAGCAAAATGATATCTTGATGGTGAAGTTATACCACGGTGCTTTCAAACTGTATGTGTGTAAAACATTTTACCTTGCTGGGCCATTAACTAAGTAAAGTAAAGAGATTGACTTTTGGGGGGTGTCCCAGGGAGTCCCCCGCTTTGCGGAAATTTAGATCGTCTCAAGAGACACCAAAAATAAAACAGCTTACAAAGTGATCGTTGTATATTATAGCACTGCACCCTGTAATTTTAGGACATGAAGGACGAACTGCTGATTAACGGTGACTATCGTGTCAGTTTTATCTACAATGAGTAAACATAAAGTGAATACAAGTAATACAGTGCTGTTATGGTTGAGTTAGTTGTTTTTGTCTCTGTTGTGGTTGTTGTCACGATATTTTACCGATATTATCATGCGCACTTGGTATAGATGTTGTAGCAAATATTAGCCGTATAATACATGTACCTCGTTTGTCTTCCGCACTTTTACCCAACGAAAATGTAGGATGACCAAAAGGCAACGATTTGCGTGGCCAATGTGCAGATTTGCCTACCTGGTTTCGACCCTTGCGCTACGCCCCTGTCTCCAGTCATCCTTGGCCAAAAAGTTCTGCACGACCTTTGACCGATAACATGAAGCACCATCATGCATAGAAATGGAGCACTGGTGAATATACATATGCAATTCCAGTTTCTCCTGCAGAAGTTTCTCGTACTTAGCACCATTCACTGTTATTTCAGGAGGCAGAAAATAGAGTCCAGCAATCCCAGATTTCGTCATGGCACCCAAAAGCATCTGACTTGGTGGATGTTTCATGGTCTAAATTGTATATATCTTTTAAAATAAATCTTTTAGCGGGAGGCCTTCTAATATTTCTTTTGCTCATCACAAATTGTTGCAGAAGTTTCGTCTAAACACATGACTTGCTCCAGTCTTCAGCAGTCCAGGGTTCGTATTGCTTTGCAATTAATGCTAGACGTTTGGATTTTATATAAATTAACAATAGGAGGGTGCACAGGTGTTTTGCTACTACCTAATGATACATTAAATTCACGTTCAAATTAGCCAGCATTGTATAGTGCCACAATTTAGGCCCTCTTTGTCGACGAAAGTGAAGATGTTTATTGACCTCTTTTTTTTGTTTACACTTAATACACTACACATGTCTTATCACAAATGCTCCTAAATTGTCAATCGCAAAGACATTTTGACTATTAACCATGTGCTAAGAATGGCTGATGCAACAGTAATAAGGTATTACATCATACAAGACCATATTTTGATGCAGTGCCTCGCTAACTTAAAAAAAAACCACACACACCTAATTACAGCAGAAATGCCTTAAACTAAACTTCTGTAATGACTGCAAGTGTCAGAGGGACAAGTAATTGATTGGCAGTCATGTTATTGAAGTTGTATGTCATATAGGCTGTTCAGCACAGGAAGGAGGAGGCTAATAATCATGTGTCTCCAAATAGGGATACCTTCAATATTCATCTCATGTTATATTACCTTATAAAAATGTCATTCATGTTTAGAATAATGCTTTGAAACAGTTCCTTACTTTCTTTTTGGGTGGCTATTTTTGTTTGACGGCAAGCTGTTTGGCAGAGAACCTGAAGATGTCACGAAATGAAAGGAGAGTATCTTTTAAACTACAGAACTTTTTAATATGTTTGAATAATGAAAATGCAGCTCTCTATATATATTATCTAGGTATGTTTTGAGAGCAACTGCCTGGATGCTCACTCATATTTGTAGTAGACTACACAAGTGCCCATATCAATCCTTATGGGGATAAGGGCTTATGATAATATGAACTTTCTCAGTATATTATGGTTGTTACTGCTTCACATACAAATCCATAGTAATTGTTGATTTAATCAATGAGTAATATATTCTACCATTTACCTGACGAGATGGGAAGAGGGAAGAGAGGTAGGAGAGGGGTATGAGGGGAGTGAGGCAAAGAAACGCAAAGAGGGTTGAGGGGAGGGGGAGGGCTACAAGCTTTTTTTTGTTGTTTTGGTATGAACAAGACAGGCACAAGACAAGGTCGTTTCATATAGCGGTAACATAGGTGTAGTACAGGATAGAAACGGAATATTCAGTAACTGAAATGGGTAATCAGGGGACACAAACATATGTTCACACAAAAGAGGATGAAGGGAAAAGTGCTTAAGAATTAAAATGCATGGAGAAAGAGGAAAAGAGAAAGAACCAGGAAGACGCCTATACACAACCACGCCGCTACTCCATAAAAAGTAGCTTAGTGGCCGGGGTCTTTCCCGACGCCGAACAGAAGACTAGCAGTAATAGCGCTAGGCACGAGACTCATACACATTACAAGCTTCCCCGCCCCCCTCTTCAACCAACGACTGTTGAGCTTCAGTTGGTAACACTCGGCAAGACAAACACATAGACGTAAATACAACAGTAAACATAGTGAACTAGATAGGGTCGCTTCATATTGTGGTGACATAGGTGCAGTACCGGATGGGAACGAAACAACTGGTGAAGTTCTAGTTGGGATTACCATTAAAGACGTTATGACCCTCTGCTTATTCCTTCCGCCTCTCCTGGTGCCTCTGGATAGGGAATGGTTATTGACAAATGGAGCTGGGTACCAACTGGAGCCATCTTGTTTGTGTTACTGAAGGGTTTGGTCTGCTGAGATAATAGTATGTAAAGTAGTGTGAAGCTACGAGAGCCGATATTACCTGTGAACTTCATGATAATTGTTATCGCTCTTGTTGTTGTTCTTCCTCTGCTTCTTCTTCTTTTCTTTCTTGTGTGTGTTTGTGTGTGTGTTTGTGTGTGTGTGTGTGTGTGTGTGTGTATACTCTAGTCCTTTTCTCTTAAGACGGCAGGTTGTAGCTGTGTCAGTACTAAAATAAAGAAGTAAAAAGTATCGAGGCTTTCAGGACACATAAAGAGCACTCAAATGCGGTGATCATCAGACACAATATTATTGTGCCTAATTACTACAACTCCATTAACTCTGATTGCTTTTTTTTTTTTATAAGACATGTATCTCAAGGTTGCCTCGCCACAACAGCTCTATTTACTGCTGAGGGAAGGACGTTTGTTTTATGAAGTAAACTCTCCTCCTTAAGAGGAATCTAAATGCCTTGCTGATAGTTTACATGTACACCAGGCCTTTTTCAATGACACCAGGCCGTTTTTAATGACACCAGGCCGTTGTCAATGACACGAGGTTGTTTTCAATGAAACAAACAAACAAAAACAGTTGATAATGCATGAATGTTGGTTCTTTTACATTTTTATTTCTCAAATCTACATAGACAACAACGGCGTCCCAAAAGTTGTCTCTGTTACGACATACAGTCCATAACTGTCAGTGGAGAAATTTAGAAGAGTAAGGAAGAATAGATCAGTTTCCCACAGACTATTATTTTATCACGGGGCAGATGGGCCCAGGTCTAGAGTCCAACGCCTCTCAACAACCCACAGACTCCGTGTCATTCTCCAACGCCTGTCAAGAACCTACAGACTCCCAGTGATTATCTATCATAGAGTGGACTTGTGAGATGTTTTGCCCCAGGAGTGTTGAAATTGTGTAGTTGTAGCCCCAACTTCAACTGTCGCACCATGTTAGTCTGTCCTTGAACATACTACAAGCATTAGAGAGGAGGGCTAGGGGATATAAAGGCATGACACGTGGCAAAGATCAGACATAGTCAGTGCAGTATATCAACAGTTGGTACTCGTAGTACACACTAGAAGTACCTAAAGATTGGAAAAAGCTAAAATACAGCATATAACTATAAATGTTAAGGAAAGAAAACATGTTTACAACAATGTACATTTTCCAGTAGATAAAACTATACTCATATCTGTGTTCTATGACTATGATTTTGCTGCCAACCGCTTACAAACTGCGAGCAGATGGACGCAGAATTATGTGTTTTGATATTCTCTATGTATTATATATTTAAGAAAGAGCAAGTTGATTCTGGTTTTGTTAAGTCAACCGATGGGCAAGGGTGATCTACAACTCACAATGGTTCAGTTTCAGAGTTCATTATTGCTCTATATAAATATACCCCAAATTAAGATATTTGAAAGATGACGTACAAGGAGGGGAAACAACGAAAGACAGATAAGAAAAATTAAAAATTGGGTAAGGTGGAAGAGATTATATGAGTGAACAGAAAACAGGCCTGAAGAGTCTAGGTGCAAATTCGGTTGAAGGTCTTTAGCAAGCCCAGAAATGTTTGCCTAATTTGTGATGATGGCAAACAAAAAATAAATGGACGGCTAGCTATATTTTGATGTGTTCGTTACAGCAGATCAAATAGTATCGAGCACTGCAATTCTTTAATAGCACAAAGTTACTGAGGAGTCCGTCCCCAGAACTGTCTACATACAAAGGTAAGGGCGGATCACTAAATAAACATATTCAAACTCTAATAGGGGAAATAATATACATCAGAAAGAGAATCCTATGAGTTGTAATTCACGATAAAAATACCAGACAAATGCATTCTCATTGACAGTGAGAGCTTGCACATAGACGATGGAATCTCTTTTCGTCGTTAGAATTGTATGGGTGCATCGGTGTTGAGTGTACCCTAAGTAGTGTTCAACATGTACAGTTCATGTAAGTCTTATGACAGTAACTCCTATTCTTATTCCATCGTTAATGCGCAAGTTCTCAGTTGACAGATTAGGTGCCGTTGGCACAGTGCTGTCTATCTTTGCACATCGGCGGTAACCACGGGAATCATCTCTGATGTTTTGGACGTGTCCCGCGGTTACTGCCAATGCGCAAAGTTACTTTTGTACATACGACCATGAGATAATACATGGCAGGCATAGCGCCCAGCCAAGGAATCAGAGTTTGTAACTGTTTAATTGCATATTCTCTAATTTGCTTCAGTTTTGACGGAGAGAAGTCAGTGCTGGTCTATTGAAGTAAAATATTGCTCAAACGCCACCTTTTAGTCTCAGATCCTGGAATTTGGTCGACTCAGGACAGATAACTCAAGGAAATTCTCAACTCAAGACATGAACACCAATTTTATTACTTGTTACCTCCCTTCTTAAATGCCGTCACTGCGTGTCATAATAGTCTTTGCCTTCTCCCTGAATGTACCACACCAAGTACAGAGGACGGAGCGGGCTTTCAGTGTATAACATGGAGCTGGGACAAGACCTAGAAACTTTAATATCAGTTCTTTTAAATAAACACTTCCTCAGTATCGGGTTAGCTTGTATAATTTAATGTGAATACATATGTGGCTATCCAGGAAACATCTTCATTGTGGTCAAATTTTAAATATTTAGATATTACTCTATACGTGGTCCTCATTTATTTCTAAACAGTATGCTTTTCTTTCAAGTTCTAACTTTATTAGAACTTGAGATAAAAATGATTTACGTTTGGGATATGACGAATTTTAAGTCTCATTACGTTGGGGAAAAAACGAACAACTTAAAACCGACAAACTAATTTATAAATTAAGCGTTTAGATACACATGAAAAATAACTAATTAACCCATCTACATGGTTACAGGACTACATAGAGAGTCAGACTTGTTAAGAAGAATAATAGGATACTAATTTTTGTATTTGTTAAAAAAAAAAAAAAAACATTCTACAGTACGGGCAAAGATGACACTATTTTGCACCTGGCACAAAATCATGACCTGCTAATCCAGACGGATTTTCATTGACCGCCAAATGCATAGAAAATAAAATCAACAGCACAGGTGATATTCTGAGGGAATTTTAAAAACATTCTGAGCATTTTTCTGCAATTTACTTCAAAGTGGAGTTTTTTTTTAAACCTACATTAGGCTTAAACTGATTATGACAGCCTGCCTGAGCTGTGTTGTTCCTCGACCTCTGCAGTCGTGGCACTGTGAATGGTTTTACCCCGCCATGATGGCTGATCTTGAGCAGAGACTCTTAGAAAACTGTGCTGATCTGGAGGCTCTCAAACCGAACCTGGAGCACACTGTAATGACACTTATTCTCTACTTGCATGCGTTTACCGCATCATAACTTTATGTGCAACAGCTTGCCGTCAAACAAAATTAGCCACCCAAAAAGAAAGTAAGGAACTGTTTCAAAGCATTATTCTAAACATGAATGACATCTTTATAAGGTAATATAACATGAGATGAATATTGAAGGTATCCCTATTTGGAGACACATGATTATTGGCCTCCTCCTTCCTGTGCTGAACAGCCTTTATGACATACAACTTCAATAACATGACTGCCAATCAATTACTTGTCCCTCTGACACTTGCAGTCATTACAGAAGTTTAGTTTAAGGCATTTCTGCTGTAATTAGGTGTGTTTTTTTTTTTTAAGTTAGCGAGGCACTGCATCAAAATATGGTCTTGTATGATGTAATACCTTATTATTGTTGCATCAGCCATTCTTAGCACATGGTTAATAGTCAAAATGTCTTTGCGATTGACAATTTAGGAGCAATTGTGATAAGACATGTGTAGTGTATTAAGTGTAAACAAAAAAAAAGAGGTCAATAAACATCTTCACTTTCATCGACAAAGAGGGCCTAAATTGTGGCACTATACAATGCTGGCTAATTTGAACGTGAATTTAATGTAAAATTAGGTAGTAGCAAAACACCTGTGCACCCTCCTATTGTTAATTTATATAAAATCCAAACGTCTAGCATTAATTGCAAAGCAATACGAACCCTGGACTGCTGAAGACTGGAGCAAGTCATGTGTTTAGACGAAACTTCTGCAACAATTTGTGCACACTACGTTCTTGGCCACTGTCCGAACGTATTTTCGTTGAAAAATAATGTTGATCTATTCTGACCCTAGATGTAGTTCTTTGAGGTGGCAGGGGATGGAATTTTAAAAAAAACTAACAAAACTGCGAAAGAAGATTAAAATAATACTACGATAGTCATTTAATACGGCTCACAAAAACTCACATTTATCCACATCTACTGATTAGTTGTTTTATTCAAATCAAGGATTTTACATTTTATTTCCGCAACATACAAAAATTTGATATCGGGGAGCTTTCACTTTACAGAGCGTGATACATTCGTTCCTAGTTTAGCGATATAATCATAATTTTGACTGGCTGCAAAACATTTGTTGAGTGCGGAAAGGAACTACTGGTCAAATGTTGTCAGCTCAAGATAAGCTGACTCAGCTCAAGATAAGCTGACTTCACGGAAAAGTGTGACTGAAGCTGAGCTGCTTGGTTATAAGATCAGATCTGTAGCAATTTGGGAAGAAAATCATTAACCAGCATTTTTAAAGTTCAAGATTGTGAGTGCTGAAATTGGCTTTTCTTTTTTGTTTGTCCGTGCCATTGTATATAGTGGCAGTGCCCTCGTGCCGTCAGCTTGCATCGATACTCAGCTGTTTCGATCTCTATTTCAAAATTCTAGATCTGGAGTTTCATTTGTGAGTGTGAAAGTAAGAGAGAGAGAGAGAGAGAGAGAGAGAGAGAGAGAGAGAGAGAGAGAGAGACAGAGAAAGAGAGAGAGAGAGACAGAGACAGAGACAGACAGAGACAGACAGACAGACAGACAGACAAACAGACAGACAGACAGACAGACAGACAGACAGACAGACAGACAGACAGACAGACGGACAAAGACAGAAACAGAGATACAGACATAGACAAATGGAGGGATGGAGAGGGTAGGGTAGTCTGAGCGAGAGAACGAATGATGAAAGAACGGTTTGGATGAGTGAGGGAATAAATCGATAGTTATGAACATTGTTATTGTGTTGCTCATTTACAACTGGTATGTTATCTGAGCGAAAAAGACAAGTTGTTATTGTTATTGCTATTGCTATTTTATTATTTTTTTGTTATTGTTGGAAGACAAACACACGATCATTTGTTGTGACTGCTGTTATCAAACTTGCTGTTGCTTGTGTTGATGCTGCATTGGGTTTGTGTGTTGACCATGACTTTTATTATGGTACTCTATCGAGATTTCTGGATGCCACGGTCTAAAATGCATGCACTCTAAAACGCATGGCGAAAGACCTGGCAGACACCTCATGTCAAGTGTGGAATCTAGAGGTAACATCAAGTTCTCAATACAGAGTCAAATTTCATGTATGCGTGAAGCAGTGAAGTCTATGGTGAGGTAAATCAATCACTGTTCTGATAATAGCAGGAGGTAATCACCACAATAAAATTATTAATAATTGTTTTAGCCTTTCCGTTGTGAAGACATATTATGGAAACGATTCATGTTTGAAGAAAGGTTCTTTCTGTGGAGCTTTTCTATCTTTTCTTTTTAATTTTCACCCAAAACCTGACTGTCCTTGATATTTTCTCCAATCCACAACACAATCCACAACATTACTATGTAGACTGATCCAACATTGGTATTATATTATATGTCACGTATCGGGGAAATGATCTCTTTTAATACTTGCCGTGTTGCTCGTGAAATTCTCTTATCAACCTACAGTGAAATATTATGCGGGTACTTTAAGATGGAATTACAAAGTTGGCTCTGAATGAAAAATATAATGAATATAATTTATTTTTCTCTTAAGTCCAATGAACTTCATCCTGGCCAAACTACCAATTCTCCGTGGGCGTGCCCGCTGAGGTGGGGAGTATTCGCTCAGTCAAACTATCGTGGATTCACAATGCCCCTATAAGCAATCCTTTGAAGTGGAACCTCTTTGGCATCAGACATCCTAAAATACATGTGGACGAGATCGACGTTTAAAGAGAGGAGACAGGGGCTGAGTAAGTCTTTCTTTTTTGTTCATAAGTAAAAAAGAAATTAGATTTCTTTATAAGTTGTACATCTCAAGTATCCATCCGCTGGCCAGCAGGCAATGGTATGGTCTGCCAAAAGCATAAAATATTGCCCATGAGATTCTGATCAATATATAAAAATGAAAATATGCCACAGATTTTTGTGTTTCCCCGGTTCTTAACTAGGGATCTCAAACTGGCGGGAAAAGGACCACTGGTATCGTTGGTTCCAGATAACCTGTTGGACTGGAAGGGATTTAGAGTGGCCATTGTGTGCATGGTGTATGCTGACTTGTGACGGGCGACAGCACAAGGCAGGGTAAACTGACAAGTCATGCTTGCCATCTGAGCGGTGCATAACATTGTAACCCAGAGTTGCGAAGTTGGCTTTATTAAGACCAGATTCCTCGATAGGTCTGACCACAATAACTTTGCTGCCGAAGAGCTGTACTGTTTAAATACTGGTTGATGTGACATGAGCTTGGATGCCCTCTCCCGTATCATCTTTCACGGGCAGCGCAGGTAATTCTCAGCTACTAGACTTTAATTGTATTGCTAGATGTCACGTATTGTTACGTAACATGCACCCACATTTTAGATATTATGGCCCTTGCAAGATGATACGAAACTAACTGAAAAGGTTGGCATTCTTAATATAAGTCATCTCATTTTGGACCAGTCACATCCTTTATCAAGTTTGTTTTTTTTTTCTTTTTGAATTACACAACCTTCGTTCTTAGATTCGTTCTTAGAGTTCACCTGAATTTTGTAGTCATTCTTGTCTCTTAAGATTAATTCATGCAGGAAAGAATAAAAGGTGAAGATATTATATGTGTTTTATTTGAGAAGTGACAGCATAAACTGTGACCACATGTCATGATTCTCCAGTCTTTTTATTTCTTAAAATTGACTGAAATGTTTTAAGTGTCCAAATACATCCATATTTCCTACAGAATAAAACGTAAATGGAATAGTCAGTTTTTATTTTCAGCTTAAAACCTGATTTTAATTGGTAGGTTATACCACATTTTTTTTATTATTATAATACACAGATGGAAATAAATTAATCTCACAATATCTTCAACTTCAAGTGATGACGTCAAGTTGCGAAATAAATAAGCATTCATGAAGTAATCTTATATTCTCTACCACTCTGGCATTTATGACCGACCGTAAACAATGTTCTCGTTGTCAGAAGTAATAGCCTCATAGGATCTGACCAGCGCTAATGCCTGAACTCTGCCAAAAACTCCCTAGCGGAATTTAAAATGTGTTCCTACGTAAAATTCTATCGTTCCAGTGTTCATCTATGTAACCGAGGCCAAGCTTTGGAGACAGGACAAGCCACCATCATAGACACAACCTGCTGAGTGAGTCTGGCTTCGGATTGCAACACACATAATCATGTTGCAAGTTGACGGCACACTAGTGCACACTAATGTATCTGGTGGAGTTATTGTTGACAGCGTTTGACGTATAGATGAGATGCCAAACAGACTGTGATCTTTACAACCAGGATGACATGATCGAAGAACTTTGTCCATACTGTAAAAACAAAATTGCATTAAGATGTTCTAGATGTCATTATGTGACGCGTTTACAGAATCTATCATGAGCTCTTTTTGGCAAGTGTTGAATGTTTGAAAATAAAGTGGTTTACGAATAATAATAATAATTACTTGCTGTTTAAAGCGTTATGTGTGACTGGCCTACGGTTTACGGTTTCAGTCTTCCTGTTCGAATCTGATAGTTTACAGTGTTTGACGTCAAACTTCTGTTTACATAATTTTTGAAGAAATATTCGACTTAGATATATGCTGATTGTGAGTTGGTTCACCAGTCTTTTCTTCAAAACAGTCTAGATTAAAGGTCATACGGGAGAGTGCGATGAGTGTGGAAGGCATTCACTCCCATGGGATTGTGGAAAGTCATGCATCAAGGCTGGTTCGTGAGCCTGCAACATGTCTGATACCAAGCATTTTTTGCTCGTGGGCGGGTTGCCCTGCAGTAATGAAAAACCCAAAAGACAAGAAAACAAACCACTATAATGGGTGCAACGGTAGAATACATCTGCGTGCCAGCGCCTGCCGTGTGATGTAGCGATCGAATTTTGCACCCCGATGTCAACTGGTTCTACAGATATCATATGACATAACTGAAATTAATAAATCCATTCACCTCGAGACGAAAAAGGGAGAGTAGAGACCGTTCCAAACCAGAGAAACTACCTCTTCATCAGTATCCGAACGGGACTTCCAGTTAGAACCAGACCAGGGCATGTTAACTAAATCCAGGGAACGAACGAACCATCCGATCAATATTAATGAAACTTGGTCCAGATGGGTTGGCTCCACACAGTATGTATGTGATCTTAAATGAAAGCTCTACTACAATCTCCTACTACTACAATCTCCTACGGGGATATACAGTTTGAGCGAAATATATATATATATATGTATAGTTTCAGCGAAATTAGCCAGAGCTTGCATATTATATAAAATTTCAGATTATTCATAAGGATGGAAGGTCACTATGAGTGTAAGGGCCTTAAAGTTTAGATGATCTGTTTTACTCCCCAGAAAGCTCAAGACCCAATTGGTCTTGGTGTATGTTTCTGTGTTCAAAATCTTGATAAAGACTGAATGAATGCCTGTTTAAATATTATTTTGATGGATTCAACACACATTTGATGAGTGAATATATTTACGAAGCCAAGGGTGAAAAATACACTAATATCCAAAACACTTTGTTTCTTGTGGCACCAATGCTTTTGGTGAGCTCTGTTCTCTCTCTATCTCTCTCCCTTTCTCTCTCTCACTCTTTCATTCTGTCTCTCTCTTTCTCTTTCTCTCTCTCTCTCTCTCTCTCTCTCTCTCTCTCTCTCTCTCTCTCTCGTGCGCACTCTCTCTCTCTCTCTCTCTCTCTCTCTCTCCTGCGCTTGCTTGCCTTGCATTAAAGTCCAGTAACTTCAAGATGTTGAAATGAACCGTGATAAACAGTGCACAACTGATCTGCCAATAACTACGTGTTCAATGAAGTCTTTATTTCACTAATCAATCTACGCAGTCCACAAATTACCGTGGATTATGCTATCAATTATTAACTATCTCGGGAGGTCAATGGCCAAGTTACGTCACACTGGTCATCCGGGCTGTGCATAAATAGGCATCCTAGTCACTGGACAGCTGATGCCTTGGCAGTTTTTCTATGAGACTGTGGGAAATAAAGAGGAAAGTTAACTACAATTTAAAATGACTGTGCCATATTGTAGCATTGTATTTCATAATGCATTCATCATCTAAATAGAAACTAGTCTACATCATCTCGAAGTTCGTATATGAGGGTATTATCAGACCCACTTTAGACACGATCGATAGTGCATCGTCACTACGCAAATAATAGTCATGTTATTCCATTCCAGACATTGCCATTGAATATTGATATAATAAGGTGTTTAACGTGAATAGTGTGGTAAAACAATTTCCATACAAGCAACAAAACGTCCTCTTTTTTTTGTATTTTTTTTTTCATTAAGAAATATCTAGGAGCATAAATTATTTTAACTGTTGAGACTGGACAACAGAGAGTACCCAATTTTATGGTAAAATTTAAAAAATAATTTTACATCCTTTGGCCCACATCTGAGTATTAATTTTTGTGCCACATAGTACTGATTGCTGGGTAGCAGATATAGTGCGATCTGCAAGAATAATCATATTATCGTCAACAAGATGCCAGTATGCAATCCCCTGTTTGTTTCTTTAAACAGTTATCGGGTGCGTCAGTCCAGGCAACATAACAGATAGCTATGAGGACATTTTGTGACCTTGTGACCCTGACTATGCCAACACGCGAAGGCTTTATCTGATCAAAATACGGTACATGTCATCACGCTCATTCCACATTCGCCTGAGTCAATTTTTACATTTTGATGTTTGAATTGTTCATAATATTATTATGATTTTCCATTTATCTGCCTTTTCCCATTACAACAATGTAGAGTTTTGACTTGTTATTTGACCCAACTTTACAAGCTAAACCACATCTGCTTTGAGCAATAGGCTGAGAGCGCTAAATTTATCAAAGTCTAAACAAAAAAAAATCACGACTTAGGCGAATGTATAATGAGCGTTGAGGCGTGCTCGGATTTTAGGTTACAAAAATTTAAAAAAAAACGCTTCAGAGAAGTTTCAATACTTCAGAGCGCCCAGTTGAGCACTCTCTGATAATAATCTACCGTCGTTTCTTTTTGGTTTCTCTCTCTTCATTCCATGGCAAGCTTTGCTTATCTTCAAACACGACTTTAAACAGTCATAAATATGCAGAGAGAGAAAATTATGTTGTGTTCTTAAAATCAATGGCACCAAAGTCCCTGGGTGCAAGCTACTTACGACAAAACGGAGACTGATCTGACGTCCACAGGTAGTACTTGACGTTGTGTCCACTTGGAGGTAGGTTTTGGTCAGCGTGGAAGCCCATTCGAGAACAGCCATCCTCTGTACATGACCCACAGCGACCACCCTATGGAATAGAAAATTGTGTCTTTGAATCATAGATCTATTAAAGGGATTAAACAATATTACAATGTCGCTTATGATGCAATACTGTATTTAATTTATGCTGTCTGTGTAAATATTAATTTGATTCATTCCACACTAATTAGGGTGGGATGGGTGAAATACTAACACGGCCAAGGATGAAAAATACATTGCGACCCTTGTTTCTTGAGGCAGCAATTCGAAGACACTACCAGATAGTCGCTGTAGAGTAAGGAAAGACCAACCCACATTTGCTGTGTTTTGAGAAATTGAGGGATGAAGATTATGTTGCCATTGAATTATAAAGACTTGTACGAGTGAAAAGTTGGTGTTAGAAGTCCCCACAGGCCAATAATAGCAATTTAACCGATATTTATAGCAAGATTGAGTCAATATCTATTTATAGACCCCTATACCCCCAAAATCGCAGAAATGTGGGATGGTCCACTCTTGCTTTACTGTGACCAATTATACGCGCGTACACTTATTTGAGGGGTGCCAGCTTCACGACTTTGGTCATGGTCAAGATTGGGGAGAAGTTAAAAAATGCGTCTCAGCCATGAGGAATGAGGCTCAGACATTTCATATTGTGAGTTCTGTTCTCTCATTCTTTCTTACTCTCTCTGTCTCTCTGTCTCTCTGTCTCTCTGTCTCTCTCTCTCTCTCTCTCTCTGTCTCTCTCTCTCTCTCTCTATCTCTCGGTGTCTCTCTGTTTCTCTACTGTATGTAAAACGAAACACTCAATTTGACCAGATCTGGTGAAAAATCTTCGGTGTGGCAGATCTGCAGACAGACAGAGGCCCGAAATCAGGACTAAATCCAGAAACAGTGAGACGTCCTACCCAAAGGTCTTCCTCGCTGGCACAGGGATATGCAGTAAACTGGCAGGGAGAGTTAACACTCTCGACATAGTACTTGGTTGCTCTGAGGTGGTTACAGTTATACGTGTCCACAAGACCTTGCCATGAGAAAAGAACAACAAAAGACATTAATACTGAGATTGTGATTGGTCTGGTGCTCATGATGGCACCATTTTATAAGAGAGAGAGAGAGAGAGAGAGAGAGAGAGAGAGAGAGAGAGAGAGAGAGAGAAGGTCAGAGGGAGAGGGAGAGAGAGAGAGAGACAGACAGAGAGAGACAGAGAGAGAGAGAATGAGAGAGAGAGAGAGAAAGAGAGAGAGAGAGAGAAGACAAACAGCGTTCAGGATACAGCAGTTGCGACAAAGTAGGAAGCTGCATTATACGAGTAATATACACAACACTTTATCCCTTCCGCCTACCAGCGTGTGTATATTCGAGGGTATGTCAGTGTCTCGACTTTGTGTACGAAATACAGAGACCGGGAGAGAAGAGAACATGAGCTAATGTCCGTGGATCAAACAAGAAAAACCTCGCAAGCTGAATTTTTGCAAAGGATATCTTCTAAAATGCAGCCCGCTAATGTAGATATGTAATTACAAAAGTTCACATAGTTTTAAAATAATTCAGTCGAGAGACAACAGCAGTCGCAAGACTATATACACTAATTTCTAAACAATCAGTTTCTTAAAAACGCAGGGAGAAGCTATTTATAATACCACTACTATGATAAAACGGCCAGGCTCAGTAATGACTGTGAGTATTAGAAATATTATTGTGTCCAACCAGTTCAATTTTTTTATTATAATATACTCTAGACAAATTTTACCTTTGCATTTTCATACTTGTCCAATGCAACTTATCATTTACGAGTTTCCTAAAAGATTTACTGTTGAATATTCAGAAAGGTAGTTATGCAGTTCAAGAACCTTTTCAGTCCCCCCCCCCCCCCCCCCCCCCCCNTTCCAACCCTGGAGCATTGGCCAACTGATTCACATTACAAAAGGAAGGGCCAAGGCTCAGTTAATGTCTGTGAGAAATTTAAAGAAATCATTGTACCAGACCAACTTGGATCGTTGATTGTAATATAATTTAGACTAATTATACCTTGGCATTGTAATGATCATGAGCATTACAGATATCATCGTATCAGACCAACTTGGAATGTTGATTATAATATAGTTTAGACAGATTATACCTTCCCATTGTAATTAGTAATTATGAGCGTTAAAGACATCATTATGTCAGACTAGCTTGGATTGTTGATCATAATATATTATTACGGGCAAATTTTACCTTCACATTTTCATACTTGTCCATTGTAACTTACCATTTACAATTCCTTCATTGAAGATATTCCAGATCGGATTAAGCCCGCAACCAGGCTGGATATAGCCAAGGTTGGGGAAGAAGTCAGCGTGTCCAACTGTCTGTATTATACCTTGACCTGAGGAAGGTGAAGAATCCGTCTCAGCCATGAGGAATAAAGGTCAGACATTTCATTTTGTTTTTCTCAGTGCCTTTGCGCTGGGTTCTTGGCTTTTTTTTTTTTTATAACAGAAGAAAAGAATGTAACCGGGTGGCAAGGTAAATTCTGTAAATTATTCATTATTATTATTCTTATTAAGGGGAGGGAATCTGGGTCTGATCTGCTAATTTTTCTTAACTGTTGATACACATATAGGGAAGTGAGTCACCAGGGATTTTACCAACTTACTGTGAAGGATCAATTTTGAGGGAAAATACCGAAAAAAAACCCCAACAGGAACCAGGAATCGAACCCAAGATCTCTCAGCTTGCTAGTCTGAACATGCTACCACTACACCACAGATACACAAACTTCGCAGCAATTTAATTCTTAAATACCTACTGCATGAATAATAATATGTTTTTTTAACATTCACGTGTGAGCCTAGTGTTCATCGTGATCCTGACACATTTCCCGACTGCTCGCTACGTCATGTTTATCAAGTGCTGATATCACAATTAATTACTTGTACATAGGATTTTATAGCTTTTAATCACACGTTCGTCCGTCAAAAACTGTGCGTAAAGACATTTTAGCACCCAGTACATGACATTCGCGTAGGAAGATGAATGCAGCGAAGTCTCGATATTAAGTTAACATTTTTTTAATGATGATATCTTAATATTACATGAGCTTTGCACGCATGGGTTCAACATCATCCTATCATTTCATATCTATCTATCTATCTATCTATCTATCTATCTATCTATCTATCTATCTATCTATCTATCTATCTATCTATATGTGTGTGTGTGTGTGTGTATGCTTGTTTGTTTGTGTGTGTGTGTGTGTGTGTGTGTGTGTGTGTGTGTGTGTGTGTGTGTGTAAATAATGTACATATCTCCCTTACATCGCTCATATACCTCGCTCTCATTATGAAAAATGAGACGTGTTAGGATACTTTATGACAAGATAGTAAATCGTGATAACAGCTTTCTTTTTTTCCCATTTTTGACATTGGCACAGAACATTATTATCCGCTGTAAATACTACTTTCGGGACAAAAGTCTAGGAGCTGTTGATATCAAAAAGGTAAAAAAGTAGATGTACGTTATGCGTAGTAAAGGGATTAACGTCCTGTGCTATTCTACGGAAAAGAAAAAGATAAGCAAGGCAAAATTAATGATTATCTTGATGATGGTGATGATGATGATGATGATGAAGATGGTGATGATGATTTATATTTAGCCTGTCGAAAGAAGACTTTTAGGTTCGAAAATCCGCGTTCTTTTTATTTCATCATTGTTATAAGTTCAGCTTATATTTTTATAATTATAGTAAAGTAAATTTCCAAATTCTTCTCTGGAAAGGACAGATCTCTTTTATTTTTTAATCCAAATGATGATGATCTTAAAGCTAACGTTGCATTAGTTATACATTGCGTAATCTCCATCCACACACAGTTCCTCACTTCCGGCTCACAGCTATGAGTTACGATTGCTTCAGTAGGCTATGCCGTAAACAAATTGTACTGATTTGAAATGTTTGTAGTGACGAAAGAAATCATTTTACTAATTATTCAGTTTCTACAGTATAACATTCTTTCTTATCTGGTTGATACCAGATCCGCGATCCACAATGATGGATTCTGTTTCCAAGTTTTCTGAATTTTATGTTCTCTGGAATTTCATTCTCTTGGTATGTATATTCACTTTGGTTTATTAAGGTACCATCTTCTCATTCTTTATCACTATATGGAAGAAAGTTTTAGTTTCATGACTTCTCTTCTGACTGCTTTATATTCGTAGTGCGAGACTTCTCGGGTCCAGCTTCCAGCTGGCTGCGGGCCATTGTTACCGATGATGACCGTTGCACATGCCGTTTACCGGTCGGTCAGGTGACACTGGAGTGCAAAATTCTACAGTCGCACCCAGCGTTCTGTAAGGAGATGCGTATAAAATATTATAGTATCTATTGCCGCACTCAAGCGAACCGAGCGGACGGTAAAATAAATGTTATCACCGCATCATGAGGGTTAAAATTAAGTTAAAATGATGCTAAGGACAGTAATAATGGTAATGATGATAATAAACATAAGAATTATTAATTAAGTCATTACGAAGCTGAAGTGGAGTCCCGGAATCTGTATGGATAACGTCGACAAACTGCGCATCAGTGGGATCTAGTCTGACAATAGGGGGTGTGCCTTCGAAGTACGGACCAGCAGGATCAAGACCTGGTGTGAAGATTTAGATCACGAAAATAAAAATAGAAACATAAACATGAAAATACGACCTACGTTTACCCAGTAGATAAATTGGTCTACAATGTCATACGATGTGATACATCTCATTCATAATACAATCACCTAGAACAATACACTTCATACATTAATATACATAATTTTACGAATAAAATATTAACAAAAGTCATTGCTATTCGCTGGCGGTGCAGTACCCAGGTCAGCTCTAAAGCCAGGTATTCATTTATACCTGAGTGAAGTAGGGAGTGAAAGTAAAGTGTCTCTCCTGAGGATACTACAACGTAATTCACCAGGCCTGCGAGTCAGACGCACAAACCTTAGACTTGACATTCTTCAGTTTCTGAGTACGATTCACAAACAACACAGCCACGCTGCCGCCTCATCATGTAAGACATGAAAAATGGCAAAATTTACATTCTATATACTAATTATTTTGCAGCCAATCAAAGCGAGGCTTCCTTCGGTTACTGAATTAATCAAGATGCTGGTATGATATCTTAATGTATGTATTTTCATTAGTTGAAAACATTTTTGATCTGTCATTATTCCAGCCTGAGAAATGATTGTTTGAAGTGGCAGGGGGTGAGCCTTCCAGAACAAAAAAAAATTCTGAAAACATCAGATTGAAGAAGAATTTAATTTACGTAATTCATCTAATATGCCTCAGAAAAAAACTCAAATTTATCCAGAATTCCTGTCCAATATATTTAATGAAACTGTTTTACTCTTGATATCTGTAACAGACAAAATTTGCTTGCGGATTGCCCTATCACCTTCAGAGTGATAGCCTAAACAATAACCTAATTTAGCGACATAAACCTCATTTTGACTGCCTACAACACAATTAATCCAGGAATGTGTGCTCGTACCTTAAATAGTAGATCGACTGAAAGAAAATGCACCGTTCTCTTTGCAAATAAAAAAGTCAAGAATCTATACTCTGTTTATCCTTTTATCATGGACATGCTCGTACATTATACGTAGAGACAAAAGAGAATTTATGAATTGATGCGAAGCCGCAGAAACGTTGTGGTGACTATTTAAACTGGTGTTTCAATGTAACTCAGTATTTCAGAAATATAGAAATTATTAATAAAACTCAAATGGCCCTGCACAAGTTATTACAACAGAGCACTGCATTAAAAAAAAAAACAAAAACAAACTGTTGAGACGTCATAGTTTAGATTTGAAGTTTTTGTTTGTTCAGTAGTTTTGCTCTCGTGGACGATCTGGCTTACCTGAAAGCCTTGACAGATTTGGTATTCTTTCTCCAGCGTAGCCCGAGACGTGGGCACCCAGACTGTGGCCAATAATGTGGAAATCGGCTGCGGTAACCCCTTTGCTATACTGCAAATAACAATTAATAATGACTAGTATATTCCCACAAAAGCGACTAATAATGATTATACCCCCCCCCTAAAAAAAACCAGTTACTAACGATTATATTCCCCACAGAAACAATTAACAATGATTATACTCCCCATGAAAACCATAAATTTTTAATGATGATTATACTCTCCATGAAAGGGGCTGTTTTATTCTAACGAGATGAGTTTTCAGAGGGAAACCATGGTATTCAAGTCTTGTTAAATCGTACAGACATTTTATGCATCCTTCTGCTGAGAGCTATTATGCCCTCTGCTGTTAAAGGCATATTGAGTTCTTTGATGGGTCCAAATCCCCCAAAAAGGCAATTCCAGCAAAATGTCACGTCCGTTCTCTAATTTCTTTTAAAAAATTTAACTTTACAGCAATTAGTTTCGATTCATATTTAAAGGTCACTGTTAAAAACAACCAAAACTAAATGCTGAAAAGTCATTTTTTTTCAAAACTTCGAGTATTTGACGTGGCGTCCTTTTGGAAATGCTATACGATTATACTTATCCATTCAGAATGTAAGAAAATCTCAAAGTTGTACACACAATCCTTTGATCCCCCTCCATATGTCCCATCCTCACTCCTCTTTCTCCGTCCTCGTTTTCGTTTTCCAACCTACTCGTTAAGTCACAAGGGATACTCATAGTTAGAACTGAATACTTACGATAAGTTCATTGACCAAACGCGAGATTTGAGCTCCGACTACCCTGGCGTTCGCTGCGGCCTGTGAGTAAGGGGGCCAGTTGCCTCTGGACCAGTCAACGATGATGACATTATAATCCCCGTGCTGTAAGAGTTCATCTTTCAACTCCTAGAAGGGAAACATCATATCAGTTTGTCTATAATAATAATACATAATAGCTCTAATCTCTGTACATACAGGCTATGGGGGCTTTACTTAGAGAGGTAAATAAAATCATAATATGATATTTATTTAATTCACTCACGTATATTATAATTTGCACATAATTATATACTACAATACAGTATATAATGTGATTCCTTTCTATTAAAAGAAAGGATGCAACGGAATTATTTAATTTATATCTTAACTGACGAAGCAGGGACTTCTTCGGAGATTTCTATTCACTGGTATTTTTTTTTTTGTTTGTTCCTGTGATTTCTTCTACTGCCGGGCTAAATTAAGACGTTTTAATCCTCTATGAGTCACTTAAAACACAGGGGATAAAATAGGTGGGATATAGCTATAATAAGGTAAGGACTAGATATTGGAATGAAATTGTCAGCTCATAGCTTAACTCCTGATACCGACACCCTAAACGTTTACTTGAATTCTACTTACCCTGCACAACATGGTAAGTAATCTTCATGTATATTAAAATTTAAAAAAAAAGAGCATCTCAAATGTTTGCTCTGGTTTTATGACTAGAAAACTTGTACTATAAATTTGTAGACACGGACAGTGAGACACAACATAGCTTACATGCAGCCATTTGCCGGTAGTGCTTGGGTTATCGAGAAAGCCATGCACAAGAATCTGCGTCCTCCTAGCTTGGAAGTGTGTCCATGTCGATGCAGCGTTCTCTGGGTGCATAGCATCTAGGATCTGAGGCGTGGTCGTGTTTTCGCGTGAATACAACCAGTAGTGCGTCCTGGTGCGTTTCATAAAATGGGTAATGTATAAGGCATAAAAGTCTAGCCATTTCATGTCAGGTTTTAAAATTTTGGGCAAATTGAGTGGCCCAAACTTGCAAAAATTTCATGGCAGAATAATTTATCAATTATTTTAGCAGCACTGTTGTAACGCTATTATAAAGTGACCAAGGTAAATATCAGATGTATTGCTGGAAAACAGGTGTTGCGCTTGGTAGATTGGTTGAATGGATTAATTGTGACATTTTTTAATCATCATAGTATTAATGATAATATTATGTAGACGTAGTAAGACTATGTTCGTGTGTGTGTGTGTGTGTGTGTGTGTGTGTGTGTGTGTGTGTGTGTGTGTGTGTGTGTGTGTGTGTGTGTGTGAACAATCCAAGTTTATCAAATGTTGTGAAATACGCAAATGCATTACAGTACTCATCACCTGCAAAATGTATACGCATGTGTTCGAAAGTATGGAGATTACGTCTTTTCTATGTTCCTGGACTATCTGGATAGATAATTATTCACTGTAAGAGACATCAGTGACATTTCCAAGAATAGACTGTTTATTTACAGCACTATCCTTTTCGCAATATAGATTAAATATTTACCAATACCGGTACTTTATATCGAATTAAAATTACCATTTTTTTTTTTACCCGGAAAAGGTAACTTTAATCTTACAGAGCTGAAATGTGGCTTACGTTAACAAATCACGTGCAAGTTGTCCGCTAATGCTCCCAGTTTCAAATACCTAGCTCGTATGGCTGTGTTACAATTGACAAACTAAGTACATAGCTAACAACAGCATGCCTGGTGTGCGTCTGACATACTGGCCCCGGCCCGTCATATCTTGACATTAGAGAACATGCGCATTTTTGGTGGGATCTCTTGCCATCGTAAGAATTACAATAACTCTGCACGTTGAACACCACTGCAGGTGCGTTCAGCACCTATGCACTAGTGTAATTCTTACGATGGTAAGAGATTCCTTCGTTAGCGCACAAGCTCTCAAATGTGTCGTGCACTCCTTTGATGTGGCAAAATCATATCACGTAGCTCAGTGAACCTTGTAGCACATAGTATTATCTGCTTGTACGAGAAAGATGCACCCCAAGTGCTTTTCTTATCTTTTGGAGGTTATTGGACTCGAAGTAAAACTTCTTTCCTTTTCTGATTAATTTTCCCTTACAGATCTATGCTACTTACTGTATGACGATAGGTGGAAAAGGTAAGAGGGAGATGGGTCTTTGTATGCTGGCGAAGGGAGCGTCATTGGAGAAACAACCCAGATTCTCATAGCATACGGAAGCTCCTGTAGCACACAAAGGCATGTTTGTATACGATGAAAAAAATAATAATGATAACAATAATAATAATAATAATGATAATAATGCGGTTTATACTTCTGGTATCCAGGCTAATGCCCGTTCATGCGACTTCACACTATTCTATCACATATTATATAATCTATCTATCTATCTATCTATCTATCTATCTATCTATCTATCTATCTATCTATCTATGACGTGTCAGTCTCTCTCACACAAATACACACGAACTTAAACACACGAACGATCACACACTACACACGAACATACACACTCGAACACACACTTATACCTGTGGACATACACATACGAAACACATATTCGAACACACAAATACACACACGAACACACACACACGAATACACACACACACACACACACACACACACATACACACACACACACACACACACACACATGAACTCACACACACATACACACATGAACTCACACACATATCCACCACCCACCCATCCTCATAAACATACATACACACACACACACACACTGACACACACACACACACACACACACACACACACACACACACACACACACACACACACCATACTGTGCACAGCGAAATCGACAGCAACACATTATTATTTGATCACAGCTTCATCTAACCCATTGCTGTCAGTTTCACCAAATCGCCATGCCGTTACTACAAAAGGGCTCTTGTCGCCTCTCCCTTCCTATTCGCATTATAAAATAAAACCAAGACTTCTGGGTCAAAATGTGACTGCAATAGTAGTGAGTATTACCCAAAATAATGAAGACATTATAAAAAAAATATATTATAATAACCAGAGGATGGACGTTTTTCTAATTTTCTTTGATTAGAAACCTACGCAGGAATGCTCGTTGTTCATCCTAAAGATCAGATCATCATCAGGTGGCCCCCTATTATGTTAGTAGGCGCTGAGAAAGTCAGCAAGCCAAGACTATATTGGCTATACGGTGACAGTTATTGTGTATGAGCAACAGGACGTATTATACTTTTTTGGTAGGTCACACGTTACATGAATTTGACATTTCACCTGCTTACGACTTCTTTGATTGAAACCTCTGAGCGTATGAATAATTATGCGACGTCTTTTCTTTAGATTTAAAAAAAAAATAAATTCAGTCTGTCTTTCTTATCGCTTGTCATTGTTCTTTTCAAAGTTTCAGTTTCAGTTCGGGTAAACATTTGAATTATAAGTACTTGAAATGTCACAATGTTTATGTGATCTAAAGTTCCACCAATTATTGTCAGCTGTTTGGATGTACTTTGTGTCGTGTAAATGTGTGGTTCATTCAGTTCAGTTGTGATTGATGTATCTCATACAGGTTGAGGGCCACTCTAGGGTGCTTTTCACGAGCCAGAGGCTCGCAAATACGATAAATATATTACTCATTTCATAAATCAGATATCAAACAAACACTCTCTACAGATTCTCTATAAATGTTATTGTTCTTTACTACTGCCTTACCTCACTGATGAGGTGGACAGCTGGTGTTTCTTCCACCACTAATTCTCTCGTGCTAGAAAAGTGATTAGATATTGACGGACTGATGGATGGATGGATGGATGGATGGATGGATGGATGGATGGATGGATGGATGGATAGATGGATGGATGGATGGATAGATGGATGGATGGATGGATGGATGGATGGATGGGTGGATGGATGGATGGATGGATAGACATACCCAGTGTAAGGATCTTCTCCGCTCCTCCCAACACTAACGCTATAAGCAAGAAAACAGACATATTTTGTCACAGTTTACACTGTAGAGACAAGCACTCCTTACGTTTATGTGAAGTGCAAATGACAGCAGCCTACGTATGTGCCGATATAAGTATTTGATAATGAGAACTTGAAAAAAAAAAATGAATGGCTAAACCTTATGAATGCCAGTCTATTGCGCCTCAAACGCTTCAGAACTATTGAGATGAAGTACAGTAAACATACAAAAAGGTGACTCCCAAAAAGTGAATGCTTCATTTTCGCCTCAAATTTAAGAGTTTTATATAATCGTGTGGAATTTTCAGTCCAGTTGAGTTCCTGATACCGACACCTTACACGTTTCATTGAATTCTACCTACTCGGCACAATATGGTAAACAATTAACTTTAACATGTACATTTAAAAAACAAATTTCATATTTGTGCTCTGGTTTTATAACAAGAAAAACTTGACATTAATTATCACTGTGATACAATCATGACTGCTTTTGATGACTATTCCCCCTAAAACGTATCCATTTTCCATTAGTTTTAAACTGTTCTGGATTCTTAATTTAATGCAGGAAGGAATCATTGAACAATTAAAATTTTCAAAACCTCGTCGACTGAGATCCAGCATACTTGTTCGGAGAAAGGATAGTTAAAAAGAAAGCACATTTTTCAGTAAATCTTTCAACAAAATTGCTTTAAAACGCCATGTTTTCACGGCTGATGAAAGTCGACATATGTTCTATGAAGTGGAAATATAAATAAAAGTGGCTGTCTTTTATCTCTCCTTTCAGACACATACAATTGCACCGTTTCTCGAAAGACCTACATCGCGATCGTATCAACACAGAGCAAATATGTTTCCGTAATGGTTTTGGATTGATCGTAATTCGTCGGTAACAGATCTTTTGTGTTGATTTGCCATGCGCCTTTTTTCTGTTGAATTTCCCTTTCTTATCTATAAATAATACAGTTAATGCAAAGGGTAATCAACAGTTTATAGTACATTGTGCACTTTGAAAGTTGTCAATGATCACGCACCATTTCATGGCATTTGCTGTTGCAAGTTTTGAAATGTATTTTTTTAATCATGGTTATGTATTCACAAAATGGATCATTTATATTTTTAGCGTCACTTTTCTCTAGGCCTTCAGAGTTAAGACTTTCTTTACATCTTGGCATAGGATACCCAACCTCCCTGGTCCTTGCTTAAGGCAATATAATATTTGATATTAGGAATAAGGGTACTTCCCTTAATAGCAGGCTTTACCGTATATATTTTATTCACACCTTTTGTAATTGCGACGTGCAGAGCGAAAGATAATTTTTACGGTCACATTTATGAACATATTATGTCAACCATAAAAATGTAGCTCTATTTAATTTTGCAGGTGTGGCGTAATGCAAAGGAAATGTGCATAAAGCAATCCTTAAAATGGCTTTCTGGGCCGAGAGTTTCAAGTGCGTGTTTCATCGAGCATGGCACATAATTTGTATGAATGGTTCTTTGTATCATAAAACCTTTTTCATCAAAATGCAGTACAAGATTAAAAGCACACATCCTGTTTATATTTCATGATAACTAACCACTGTATACATGGATTAATCATCGCCCAGCATCGCTGTCCAGGACACCAGCACAATTAAATAGGCTCTTTGAACAAAGATAAAGAATGCTCTCCTGTAAGGATAGTTATACACATCTCTCTCTCTCTCTCTCTCTCTCTCTCTCTCTCTCTCTCTCTCTCTTTTTTTTTNTAAGAAAGAGAATATTTTGTTGGGTTTATATGTTTGGATTTATTTGTATTTGGCCATTTACCACTCTGTGATACCATTCTCATCCTATCTGGCAAACAGACAGCCATTTGCGTTTACTCACAGGGATCAGTATAAATCAAGCCCCGCAATAATACACCAAAAAAAAAACTTTTTTATAGACTAAATTAATATGCCATAATATAAGAAATTGATGGAATTAAAGAATATCATGGGACTGAAAAGACCTTTCTTTTAAAAATGAAAGGACATCATATTTTTAAAAAAATATTGTGTTTTGTACACGTGTTTCATTAAGCATCATATGGCCCGGTATATATATATGTATATATATAGGTACCTTCTGTTGTCATGTTTCCTCAAGTGTAAAGAGGTTTGTGTCCTTATGTTCATCGCTTTGATGTATTTATTTGTGCTTAAGCTTTCCAGTAAACCTGTTGGAATTTAATTTATGTTTTCGGCGTAATTTGGTTAGTGTGCGTACTGTGCGTGCGAAGTGTGCTATAACGTTACATGCTCAGTTAACCCGGATAAACAGGATAATGACGCTCCCGAAAACAGGAACAGCCAATCCCATTCAGTCACCCAATGATACTTCAGCCAAGGAAACATTAAAGAGACAGGGGTAGATGTTTGCTTGAGAGTAAAAAAAAATGCACATTATTTCTTCCAAAACTTCCAGCCGCTTGCATTTTGCATCAGATCATATTTGAGAAAACACCGCTGGAATGCAGAGATTTTTAACCTGTGTACGTCGCCATTACTTGTGCTGCGTGATGTCATAAAGTGAGAAAAGCTAGCAGACGATTGGTGCAGACGCAAGGTTTAATTTACAAAATCAGGACAGAATGCAAAAGAAATTTGCAGGTAGGTTCACAAATTATCTAGGGTCCGTTCTCCACAACCTGTCTAAAGGACAGATTTTTTTTTAATGTCTTCCAAATGCATATGACATGTTATTTTCATCCAATTAGAAGTCCGTAACCTTAAGGCTTACTTTACAATAAATAGTCTACGTCACCACTGAACAGGGTTCAAAATGTAATGTTAGTAATGCACTCATGTTATCCTTTCCATCCCCTACCAGTGATAGTATTTCTAATATACAGTCAAACTTTGATAAATACTTCGCTAATGTGCTTGGGAAAAGTATATTAATATTCCAAGGTCCAATATTTTGACAGAGAATAGAGAAGGTATGACTCAGTGCAATTAAAACCATATATATAGGGCATATCAAATAACAAGAGCGAAAACCTCACGCTTTTATGCATATTATGATACCGTGGGTCTCATGCACGCCAAAATTATGTTTCCGTTTCCCAGTGCTTTTTCTCTCTAAAAATTATCTATAGACTAGTGCCCACCGAACCAATTTCACAAAAAAATATTTCATTTGACACAACTGCAGTGAAACAAAAGATTCGCACCGATGTGTTATCACCCGTCCGCAGAGCATTGGCTAGACAGCTTAGCCGTGCGGGCAAAACATATTTGACATAAACTTATGGCCGCCAAGCGCGCAGTGAGTGTAAGAATTCGGACTTTGCACTAGACTGAACTAAACTGCACCGAACTGAACTGAACTGATTTCCTGGTACTCTGTGCCATCGTGTGGTTAATTCCACGCCCGCCGAGTCTGCCAAAGTCCCTCCCCCCCCCCCAAANCAAAGAAATCAGGGGTGGGGGGGGGCCTCCAGAGTTGCAACTTTGCAACTTAGTCATAAGTAGACTCCTGGGGCTGGACGGATGGTGACCTCCGGACAGAAATTTGATGTGGAGGGGAGGGGGGTGGAGTCGTAGCTTATCCCCGTTTAGAATCACCCTGTACCGGCAGGCCAATGACCGGGCCTACTTTTGGAGCCCCTGAGTGCAATGAGGTCCTAGCTGGCTACCCCGACTTGCCACTCCAAGGGGGTAGTCTGCGTTCAAGGGACGTGGAATAGAGGGCCACCCGCCCTTTAATCGGTGGCTATTTAGTAAAGTGTGCTGTGGCATTTATAATTACTCACAATCTTCTTTTCTTGATTAAAAAATTGGTGCGATGAAATTCCCATTAGGTGGATTGCAATTAAACATAATATTTGAATTTATTTTCTTAAAAATTTGGACAAGATTCAGTAGACTTATCTGGTAATGAGGGTGCCACGATTTGATTATCAAAAACATATCCATATCCCTCCCCACTCCAACCCCTCCCCCACTGCACCCCCCCTTGCTTATTACTATCCCCCATATCTATTATGTCTTATTATGTTTAAAACTATTATTCTGTCTCAATCCTAATTCATACTTTGTACTCTCTGTCTCTCACATATTTTCTGGCTGACTCTGTTGCTCTCTCTCTCTCTCTCTCTCTCTCTCTCTTTCTTTCTCT
>JAWQUT010000060.1:2276704-2306134 GCA_033807755.1 Ellobium chinense
TTAGACCTTGTTTGCTGATACGAACATTCAATCGTTAACTTATGTAATAAGAAGGTATCACTAATAAGTTTATGACATGAAACGGCACTTTTTTAAATCTTCTCCCGAAATTTATAGTGATTTCCTTTAGATAACGATAGCAGACTGTGTTTCATCTGTTTTTCCAACAGAATAATTCAGCATGGAGGGAAAAGAAGTGATTTAGAGGTTACCAAGACCACATCGCGTATTCTTGCCCACTGAAAAGCGATGCAACAACAGTGATATTTTGTTGATTTGTGAAATGAAAAATGCAATAATTTATAAACATATTGCGTAATTAAAAAAAAAAAGAATCTGACTTTTAGTAAAGTTATATGACATCTGTCTTTTTACGTTTCTCAAGGATAATAACTTTCTTTGAGGGGGAAAAATTAAGGACGATGCCCTTTTTTAACATCCCGAAAGCAGCGGGCTGCATGTCTGTATTGCCACTCTGGTCATATGCTTTTCCCCAAAAGCGAGACGTTGTTGTGTTTTGTTTCCATTTCCCTTCACACGATGTAGAAGCCAAAAAAAAGTTTACAATTTAAAAAAACATAGCCATGCATTTTATGCATTCATCTGACATTTCATAATTTTCCCCCGTATTTTTTACGATCTACGAGGAGCTGTTTTCCTTAAATGAGAAAAATGGCTTTTCGTGAAACCATTTTATCCTGCCTTTCGGAAAAAAAACCTATGCAGGTGACAACAAGTATCGTATTGGTCCGGAAGTAGGACTGCGGTAATCTGCACGACGCCGAAGGTAGCGAAAGATTGACACACACATCAATAGACATCTATTTCATGGCGCTCAAAACAAAGTTCAACTGATGTGAAAACGGTTTTTGGTTAAAATCTGAAAGTCTGATAAGATTCTGCAGACAAATCTTGTAGAGAATTCGCAATAGATAATAAGACGGCGGTTACCGGCCTTCGAGGATATAGAAAACGTGTTCGGCTTTTTAAAACAGCAGTCACCCTTTCAAAATAAATCGACATTTGCACAAAAGAAGCTGTTAGAGTCTAATTTTTAAAAAATAGTTTTGATATTTAAAAGTCGCAGTATTTGCTCTGCAATTTGATTTGGAAGTGTGGGTGGGAGCACTTTGGACCCTTTTTGTGCGAGCAAGGGGTCAGAACTGCAGCAAGAAAATTAGGTGAAACCATAAGTAACATCTGTAGATGCATGTGTATTATGAACAATTTTATATCTCTTGTGAATTCAGTTAACCCTCTTGATAAAAACAACTGGCATGAAGCAACCAAATAAGCAACAACAACAAAAAAATGCCGCTCTTTCACAGATGATAAAAAAATTCGTCCACGTTTACCCCATATCCTGGAGAGCCAATGGTTGAAATTTGGTCATGTTATGGAAAATGCCCCTGCTTAAGTCAGCTGTTTTTGACCTGTCAGATCCTTTCAGTAGATTTCAGTGCCAAACTACTGAACATACTTCATTGTGGAATACTACCTGGGGTCCCTTACTCTAGTATGTTTACCTTAGCGATGTCAGTGAGGGTGTGACCATTAGAGATGTGGAACTTACAAAGTAAAATCAGTATTTCTTATCTCTGATATTTTTATTAGTACACATTAAACACAAGTTCAGGTGCTTGAGTACCAAGAACATTTCTTGGTGTTTGCATTTCCGTCCATGTCTTAAAGAATCAAATCCTCAAGCTGATAATCATGCATGGCTTAGAATTCATGTTCATGGAGTGTTTAGAGATTGCACAACACAGTCAATATTGCCACTCTGGTCATATGCTCTTCCCCTGCAGCAAAAGTAATTCTATTCCTACAATTCACTAAGACCGATTTTGAAGCAATTCAACTGAAAAATTATGTAGTGTTACTGTCGAAAAACAAAAAGAATGCTAGGTATTCTTTCCATTTTACCATACTTTTTGACGATTTCTCCCAACAACTTACGAAAACATATCGATAAAAGTGAAACAAGAGGCATGTAGTCTAGTTGACTGATGCTTCATTATGTCCAGTTTTGTGAATTTTAAATACATTTAAGACGTTCTGACAATCAGTTTCTGTTACATAAGCACACGTTATAATGGGAACTCTTTGAGTGTGAAAGAACTAACCTATAATCGCATTATATTGACTTTAACGTAATTTGATTGCGGGAAGTTACAGAACTGGGGACAAGATAAGGGAGAACTTAGGCTTCAAGATAGCAGTTCTGTCCAAAAACATTAAGATTATGTAACTCACTGCCCTATAGAACGTTTCATTCGTAACTATCCACAAAGCTGCACGATTACTGGAACACGTTACAGTTTTATATATGCAAACAACGTTTTTGTCAAAGTTATTGCACTCAGCCCCTGCCATGGAGTGAGCCATCGACCACACTCCAAGGATGTTTTCGGCTTCCCACTGGTCGGAAGTATCCGGAGAAATACCTAGTGCTATCAAATAAAGAACTATTCCGAAATCGTAAAAAATAGACCAACGAACCTAATCGTGTACCAGTAAAGAACTCAGAACTTTTATTTCCCAGATTGAAACGGGTACCATAATATGGAAAGCAATCGAAACAGTATTCAAAATCATGTAGGAGGAAGAAAGGAAAAGTAAAGAAAAATAAATAAAAAAACAACAAAAAAACGGTAGGACAGCATGATTTCGAAGATAATTTACATGTAAAATGCTTCCATGATTTTCCAAAGAAACGAGACAGATCATGTATGCTGTAATTCTTGTTGTCATTGAATAATAATTTTATATTAAAGATGTTAGGATTGTTCTGAAAGGGTTTTGATAAGAAATTTCCCTGTCTGTTTTAAAGCCTGAACAGAACTTAATTCCCGTGGTTTTATAAACCAATGATGGCTGGCCCAGATTTAGTTTACGCAACTCATGCCTGTTCCTACTTATCCGCCAAAGGCCTTGTCTTGAATTTCTTTTTTATCTTTGTCTCCAAGTGATTTCTTGAAATCTATATAAACTGGTGGACTAGTGCGCTGCCAGCAGGCACGTACTCTTAGCACTGCAACAGAAGGGAGTCTATAGACGTGGCAGGGGTGTTCTAGTGTTGTGGTTTTGCTAGTTGTAGTATACATCACCAACATGGCGATTTTGTGGTTTATAGCATTAGTGGTGGGAACAGTGGAAATGGTTCCTTTGGAAGACGCAAGGCCACTTTCAAAAAGTACGTCATCCATCCATCCATCCATCCATCCATCCATCCATCCATCCATCCATCCATCCATCCACCCGCTCGTCAGTCTGTCCATACATCCATTCCGGTTGCGTGGGCTTCAGGCTGGAAAGAAGACCAAATACTTTCTTGTCAGTATGTTATGGATGTAACCGGTTAAGAAAAGCGACACTTGCAATGCTTCTAATCACTGCTAAATCACCCCATTGACCAAGGACAACAGGTGTTTTATTTAATCAAACGAGGATGTCTGGATCTCATATGAAATGAGAAAATACAGTCTTCATAAATACGTCGAGTCCATTGTACATTAAATTTTTGCTTACATATGCAAACAATATGTAGTTTACATTACGTACTTTGTTGCATCACAGGAATTGCTATGTGCTACAGCGGTTTGGGCTGTTTCTCCACCGACCCACCGTTCACAAGCCCAGACAGAGTAATCGCCTACACACCAGAATCACCTGACGTCATACAGTAAGTGTGCTCTTTATATGTTTATAGTCTAGCTACAGTTGAAGCCCACGTAAATTTTGCGTGGGGACAAAGAAAGCCTTTGGATAATTTGCACACACGTTTATGACCAGAGGAGATGAAGATCAACATTTTTAATAATTTGCTTGGCTGTTGAAATCGTTTGATCATTTAGTTTAGGTTGGTGGTGAGGCGCAGATAAAGATACTGATACTGTCTATTTTGGTCAGCCAGTGAAAGCAGGGTTAGCCTTACCTTTCACCCGCCAGAAATGAGGTCGCATGAACTGAGGAAATGACACATTTGAATGGATATTTGCGAAATCGAATATTATTTAAAACGGCGAAGAGTCCCTTTGAAGTTTAAAATCCATGAACGAAGCATGTTCAGAACAAACAGGAAGTGTGTTCCACGTCGATTCGGAGAATGGTTAGAAAGCTGCGCAGGACACAAAATATAGGGTTTTTTTTTTGTTTACATATGATTAGTAAACAAATATACTAGTCACTGGACATTAGGCCAAAATGTGGCCAATCGGACAGAGGTTTAAAACCCAATCGTGGAGGTGGGGGAGAGGGGAAAAAGGAAGGCCAAGTGGTTATGGCATTGGATCCTACATCAGAAAGTCGTTGGCTCATGATCTCGATAACAATGAGGCGAGAAAGTGTTTTATTTACATTTCAGACTACCCGTCTGTAAAATGATTAGCCAGCTATGGTGAAAGATCGTATCAGCAAGCCAGTGATCAGTGTCTATAAAATAGCAGCTTCCTGGTGAGCTGAAAGTGCTTTTGAATCTCTCTGGCCTGCGTGGGTAATAATAATGTTGATTAGCGTGTGCAGGCAATGCCTGGAAGTCTGAATTTATAACGTCATTATAATAACGTTTTACTAAACAATTATCAAAGTTGTACCTTTACAAATAGCACAATCATGTTTATTTTCCAATTCAATAAGACATGTCTTTTACATAATTTACCATCTCTGGTGTGATATGCGCCGTTTCATGTACGTGACATTTAAATGCTATTTACGGAAGGTCACAGAGACCTTTAGTTTCGCAGAAAATATGATAATAATCAATGGACATCATTGCATGTTTTTCTATACAATGCTGAATTCATTACTTAATAACAGTCATCGTTTAGTTATGTGCAGTTTTATTCTGATTTTGCCAACATTTTTTCAGAATGCAATACATGCTGTATTCACATGAAGACGAGTGTGCAGTTTCATTCTCATTTTGCCAACATTTTTCAGGACACAATACACGCTCATTTGAAATGAAGACAAGTGTGAAGTTACATTCTCACTTTGCCAACTTTTTTTTAAGGACGCAGTACTTGCTGTATTCGTGTGAAGACAGGTGTGCAGTTTCATAATAGCTTTCGCATTATTTTCAGGACACAATACATGCTGTACTCACGCGAAGGTAGGACCACTGCTCAAGTATTGGATGCCCGACATCCAGAACAAGCTGCATCGACCTGGACACATTTCCATGCTAGGAGAACCCAGTTCATCGTGCATGGTTTCATTGATAACCCAGGCACCATTGCTACCTGGCCAGGCGTAAGTTGCAGTGATCCATTTCCTGCTTTCTGTAGTTTCCTGGTCATCTCTTTGAGATTTTTTTTGAATTTTTTTAAAAGCTTAAAATGGTATGTCTTTGTTGTTAATCTATACTCTCGTCTTCATGCCTAAAGTTCGCCTTGTAAGCTGGCGATTTAAGGAGAAAGGAAAATGATGATCTTGAGCAAAACGATAACACACCCAGGAGTATTTTTGTGTTTCTTGTTATTTAGTTATTGTCTGATCTGAAATATTAGAACCAGGTTTCTGTTTATGATAAAAACAGCTTTCAAGTGAAGTATGTGTCTTGCATTGCTGCATATTATTTGTGCGGGAAAGTGTGCGCAGCTTCTAGACATTAGTTAGGAAGTTTGGTATGTTTTGCGTAGACAGGAAGCGGGAGCTCGCAAAATGGCAGCCATCATCTGAGGTTTCAAATTTCTTAGTGAAACTTTGTATCATTGGGTTAGTATCGGAGGAAGATGTGGCAAGACTCAACGGTGATTATTATGATTGCTAATACGTGTGGCAAAAATATAAGTATAGCAAACACCACTCGCAAGTGAGTGCAATCTTTTCTGGCTCTTCCTCATCAATCACAGCCAAATTGGCTTGTTCATAATATGGATACTTAAACTCCTTAGAATTTTTGAGGGATCGCCCGTTTTGCACGCCTTCAGGGACACAAAAAAAACAACAACAACAAAACGGAACCATGATTATCCGCCCATAACACGCCATTTCCACATTGAATGAGGAGACATTGGTTCTGTTTTCAATATTATGGGCGGCTTCGACTGGACGGACGTTAACATGATCCTAATCAAGCGCAAAACTGTGACTAGTAGTCATGATATTTTTTTTTCTTGATATGATTTTTTTTTTTTGCTTGATATGTTGTTGGTTTTTTTTCTCTCTGTCTTTCTCTAAGCAGTTTTTTTTTCTTTTCTCTTGGCTAATGTACTTCTTGTGTTTTCTTGGAAATGTTAAAATGTAATGATTATCACTTTGTAAGTGTGAAGAAAAATGTTTGGCCTATGCCTAAAAAAGATTTGAACTTCAACTTGGTAGTCTTTACCTACCATTTTATATTTCTGATTTGCTTTCCTTAAGGAAATGAAAGATGAACTTCTGAAGCAAGGAGACTACAATGTCATCATCGTTGACTGGTCCAAGGGCAACCTGCCTCCCTACACACAAGCCACAGCCAACACAAGATTGGTCGGAGCTCAGATTGCTGTCTTGATACAAGAACTTATTGTAAGTGAAAAGTTCGATGTATGGAAGTGGTTCGTGTTATGTGTCAGTTTAATCTAATAAAATGTAAGTAGGGAATGAAATATTGCTAGCATAAAGACATCTTGTCTTTGCTGTAGGAATTTGATTATACACACTACATATACATATAGGCTAATATAATCAGCATAGGGATCAGTGGATATCACTGCAGGTATTTCGGTACAATGCTGCATCTGTCAATGCAGAAATTGATAATGCACTGAAGTTTCCCAACTTTACTTTGATAAGAACTTCTGTAGTCTACGGAGAAACAGAACTCATTACACATTCTGACATTTACAGAGCAGCAAAGGCGTTACTGCAGGAGACTTCCATATCATTGGCCACAGTCTGGGCTCGCACGTTGCAGGATATGCTGGAGAGAGAATACCTGGACTATCAAGAATCTCAGGTGAGCAACACTTTTGAGAACTGCCCAGTTTTGTATGTGATCTGATAAGACATAATTTAATTACAGCGAAACCATGCTATCTCGCAAAAGTATTTTTTTTTCCCCAGAATGCAGCGTTGAATGTTTGAAACTAGCCAGGGGCATTGTGTTTACAATGTGGCCCTCCTTAAGGAAAACTAAGTACATGTAATTCAGAAAATGACCACTGAGTTAGAGTTTAGGCGAAACTTCAAAATCAGTTTCAGTAATACACATCAGCAGGGATTCTCTCGAACCTAAAGGTTTCGGTGGCTCGTATCGGTATTAACATTGATGGTAATATAGACAATTCTAATGAAAGAAAGCCGTGTCACAAAGTCGTCAAAGATTACAGGTCTGTTATGTCTGCGTCTACCACAGAATCAATAATCTACAGAAGCATTAGAAGCTATTTCCGGTAGGTTGCCAACACCATAGTCAGTACGAGGCTTATACTCTCAAAACCTAACGATTATCACAAAGCAACACATAGTCAACAGTTACGGCTGTCTTAGACAGGCCGGAGAAAAACAGTGTAGTTATCGTGGAGACAATATAAAGGTTTCTTTCAGTAATTTTTTTTAATATAGGGAATATATATTTTTTTTGTTCTGAATTCGGTGGTGTCTGCACTCTCTCGCACCTCTCTACGTTCATAATAAAAGATACATGCGTATTGTTTACATCGCTGATGTAGATCTAAATGTCACAGACATACCTACATCTTGTCAATCCAGTTTTAACTATTGACTTAAACCTTTCCTCCCAGGTCTTGACCCAGCTGGTCCATATTTCGAGGGCACAGACGTTGTTGTTAAGCTGGATCCCAGTGACGCCTTGTTTGTTGACTCCATTCATTCAGATGCCGATGATATCCTCCACCTTGGTAAACAGTTGTTCAATGAGTCTCGCCAGTGTAATCATGTTTTGAAACAAAGAAACTCTGAAAACACGGTTCTACTATCAGTCAAGAATATTTATAAAAACTTAAAATAATTATATTTATTGATGTGTAATTATACGAATTTAAAACAAGTAGCTCTTATGTTTTCATCATAATCTTGAGTTTCATGCATGTTTTTAGTACTTTGACAGTTAGGATTCTTGCTCTTTTTTTTTTTTTTGAAGCATGAAAATAAACCCGGTCATGCCACATATGTCTGACAATTAACATTCATCGGGAATTTGCAAGTTCCCGATCACCGCCACCACAACTAATACCTTCATTATTACCATACCAACATCATCCAGTCACTACTGCTACCTCCGTCCGTGTTGTTACCATCTTTAAGACTTGTTTCAAATTCCATTCTAGGGGAATTACCAACTATAAAAAAAATAGAACATCAGCTCAACAATAACAACAACAACAACAACAACAACAATAACAACAACAACAACAACAAGGAAAGCAACACCAACAACAACAACAATATTAAAGGCATCGCCTGATCGCATGTTACCAACAGATGAAGATGGACTAAACATTGATTTTCCCTCACAGGTTTCGGAATGAAGGAGGCTGATGGCCATGCCGATTTCTTCCCTAACTTGGGTCACGATCAGCCAGGCTGCACATATAATCCTATCACAAACATCTTGGAGTATGGATTTGTACAGGGTAGGATGATCTGTGAACTATTTCAGATACTCCCAGTTCATAGTGTGTCTTAGAATAATTATATCATGCCTGATATTGTACAGGCTGGGGTGATCTATGAACTGTTTCAGCGCTCCCATTTCCTGGTGTGTCTTACATTATATCATGCCTGATATTGTACAAAATATGGTGATCTATGAACTATCTCTGATACTCCCACTTGATAGTGTACCTTAGAATTATATCATGCCTGATGAAGACATTGCCAGGTGGAAATTTTGCATTATTAATCTGTTTTATTTATCTGTGAAAAGAATTGTTACGTCTGTTGCAAAGTTCTTAATTTTGAAATTCCTGTACATGGATTATGCCAGGGCCTTTCATTGTGTGTGATGGGCCAAATTACATCAACATCTACATCTACATCTCCCTCTCTCTCCCCCTGCCCCACTCCCATTCCCCCCGCCGGCCTCTTCCGACATGCATGAAATTATTGAATAATGCTGAAATAGCATGTTAGTCTGCTGATGACTAAATAGTCTTTTTTTATGGATTCACGAAGATCCAAAATATATATTAGATGTTTAAGCGCTCGAATTGTTAGTATATTTTATTTAAAACACTGAAACATATCTATTAGAGGAAAAAATTATTATTAATCAAAAGTGCTTTTCAAAGCATATAATTATATTTCAGTTGTCCAATGGAGTTGAGAAGGAGACATCTCAACTTTTTCATTACAAAGGAAATTGCTAAAGTTGTTAATACTGGCCATAAGGTGTGCCTAAGCACGCCATGTAACTGCAGTTGTGTTGTCGGTTATGTCCAAAATATATTACTTAAAGACATATTTCCGGATTAGAGCACGAGTAATGGTGAGCCATACTTCAGTTAATATAAAAATATTGTTAAAAATGTGGCGCAGCTCCCACACCATCTTCAAAAAATCAGTGTAAAATTGTGAATATTTTTACACATACCTCAGTATAATTGTGTTAAAATGTTGTATCTCCACTGTACAGGCACAGAGGAAACGGTTGCGTGCAACCACCTGAGATCCATAAAGTTCTTTATAGAGAGCATCAACAGCCCCTGCCAGTTCACAGCATATCCCTGTAGCGGCGAGACGCAATATAGTGTATGTAAAGATGTCTGTCTTTCTATGTCTGAGCTCTTGGACTTACCTATCTCTCTTTGTCTGTTAATAGATGTCATATCTTATGTCGCTGACACAGACAGGTTTTGAGTGGATGTGGAATAGATCTGGGCAATGACCGAAAGTTCTGTTTCTTCGCGAGTAACTTGCTGCAATATCATCAGAAAGAGGCGTAAAAATGCAAACAGTATTCTTAAAGATGTTTATTTTATCTACTATCATAACAAGAAATAGGCAAGATTACATCTGCAGCTATGAGATCTGCAAACTGTCCCATTTTGGAATAATGTACAATTATTGTGGAATAATGGGACATCTGTTTCACCTAGCATTTTTATTTCAAATACGAATTAACTATGCCTATAATCAATGCCCGCCTTTCTCCCGTAATGAGATCTTACAATAGTTCTGGGTGGCTTCCAGGTGTCCTTCTTAAAGTCTGTCCCCAGGTTCCAAGAGCAACACACTTCCTCTGGTCTACCAAACAAATAAAATTATTCACTAACAAATTACTAACATCAAATAGTCCTGGATCCAGATTTACAAGACATGCAAGATGTCACACGATACTACATTCATTATTACCTACATTATAATTTGACAACATATCTGTTACTTACCATTATCATCATCATCATCATCATCATCATCATTGCTATTATGATCAACACAACAAGAACAAGAACAAGAACAAGAACAACAACAACAACAACAACAACAACAACAACAACAACAACAACAACCCTATTTTTTATTATTTCATAGGCCGGCTCCTGCACCTCATGTGGAAGCAGTGGCTGTTCACGAATGGGCTTCTACGCTGATCAGCATAAACCTCCCAGTGGGCAACACATCAAATACTTCCTGTCGACAGCAGCCCATGCTCCTTTCTGTGGTAAGTCGTTGGGTCTGGCATTTTCACTACGTAGTTTTGAACTGTAACGACTCATAAGCCATCAGCAATTAATGTTTCCATATTGCATCACGTAGATCCCCAGATTAAACTTAGTATGAAATGAAGTAATGTAATGTTAAAACAATAACAATTAAATTTGAAATATGCCCCCGAATGCACCAGTCATGAAAACAGTTACTAACTTTCGGTTTTACATTATCCTGCAGAGCGTGTTACTGAAAACAGTCTATAATCTTTGAAAACGTTAGGATAAAACCGTGGCTTACAAGAAAATGTTCAAACTTAGGGAACTAAAAAAAAAAAGCTCCCTTAAATGGCCTCATTAACCTTTAAAACTTCACTTAGAATGAGATTCAAAAAATTCTTGCTCAACAATAATTTTATTTTTTTCGGATCCCAGAACGTAGGTACTGGGCTACATCTATCGTACTCAAAACATTGTGGTGTAAACGATACAGACCTCTAGTTTTGTGTTTCACCGTAGCCAAGATTTTTGTGCTTGACGTGGGCTGAATCTGGACTCATGTATGACCATTTCTCTACAATGCGTGTTGACTGAGACAAGATTTCACGGTCCAAAAGTAGATGGGAGTAATGTGATTTCGGCATGGCTGGTAATCGTTGCAATATTTTATAACAAAACGCATCTTTGCTGTTGTTTTTTTTCCACAGCTTCCTAAGGAGATGGGAAATGCACCAGTTTCTCTGGGAAGATCATGAGTGTGTAGTTCTGATTCCCACAATGAGGCGTCAAGGCTGCTCAAAGGTCCATCTGGCTTAGTTAGAATGCACCTCACGGTTCCTGGAGCAATGTTACTGGATGATTGAATAAAAGATACATTGAAAACTCAAAATGGATGTTTAAAATCGTGACGTTATTTCTGTATTTTTACACTGTTAGCGTAAATGTGTTGTGTGTTAACAATAGACAATCATTCTCTAGGTTTTCAAATATGACACTTCAGATGGTCACTTTCAAGTGAATAGCTACATCATCATCGCCATCCTTATCATTGTATCGTCGAAAGCAACTGACGAAGACTACTTTACCTTGAAGATACAATAAAACGTAGCTGCTATAGTGTTAGGAGCAGGCAGAACAGCAAAGGCTGCAGGACACGACAGATCGGTTACGTCCCTAAGAAATGTTTCTTCTCGTGGTTGTGAATAGAATGAGCTGTTTTCTAATACATAAACTGAAAATCTAAGGCTAAATGTATGTTTTGTCCGATATAGAAATGTATAACTTAGGGATCTTATATTTGGTAAGACATTATGAAATAACCAGGTAGGACTGACGATTTTGTCAACGCAGACGATATTACGAGTGTTCTACCATTATTTTCAAGGTTGTAGCCTGCATGATAGTCTATATATTCTTTGTACTTTCGAACTTGTTTATGTTGACGTTAAAAATGAAAACCCTAAGGTGATCAATTTAAAGGACAGTTTGGGAATAAACGTAAATGATTAGCAGTGAATTCTACATTGAAGGGTGTTCAAAGTCTATATGATATCTGGTCTCATGTTCTATCAGAAAGAGCTATTGCTGCCGAGTTTCTATGAGAACTGTTAAAAATCAATTCATCGTTCGAGGTTAGAGAACATAATATTCTTCACGCCACAGTTTCAGCAGCATATTATTATCATTTATTTGCAGTTCATATTCTATGCTTTTCTGTACATTTGTAAGGCCTAAGGGTTAAAGAGAACTATAGCATATATGAGTCAAAGGACAAACACAGGCCATAGTATGCACTTTTGAGTCAAAGCAAACCCTTTCGTCCAAATGTGTAGTCATGGATGCAAACACCTTTTTTTTCTTCTTTTTTTTTTTAATAGGGGCAAGGTCTCAGGCTCACAGCTGCAGGTTACCGCCCTTTCAAAGTAGGTCACCTAAGGCCGTATGCATAATCCTTACGTTAGTTAACGCACTGAGGTAACCAGGGAAAATGCCTAAAACAATAGTAGTGTTAACCGTACTTAACGCGTTACGTTAATTAGTGTATGGATTATGCATGCGGCCAATGGTGGGATCCATAACTACGGATGCACCTACCAAAAGACATTAGTCCTCTTTAAATCTGCATGTGTGACCAACTAAGGTGGAGATGGAAATACGTAATTTCCACAGTATTTTGATCGCATATGCAAACTTTTATTCATACCATTTGCCCAGAAATAATCATTATGATACTCATTACAAGTCAAGATCTAGATTACCTGCTAAAATGCTTTCAAAACATCTGGGCTGTCAGACTGCTTTCTCTTTGGTTTTTATCACAGTATTTACAGGACAGAATCATGATTCAACTTACGCAAGATAACAAAGTACGAAAGCATAAGCATTTTACTTCTTTCTAGGCATTAATGCTCACACGTGTTTCTTTCCCTCTCTCTCTCACACACACCTACACACACACACACACACACACACACACACACACACACACACACACACACCTACACACACACACACACACACACCTACACACACACCTACACACACACACCTTCACACACACCTACACACACACACACACACACACACACACACACACCAAATTATTTGACATTATAATCCAAGGAGGATACAAGAAACTCTTTTAGCAGGTTTTGAAAAGACGGGCCCTTTCTGCGCAGTCTTTCCAACTGACAGCATTAGACCGTAGTTCTGTCGACCCTGAAATGCCCTATTCTTATCCACTAATAGCAGTGGGAGTTGCCGTACTTTAAAACCTTGCAGAGGTTATCTACAATTTAAGTTGAGCATAAAAAGTAGGAACACACATGGCAAGATAAGGTAGCAATTACAACGAGGGCAGCTGTGTATGAAACTTTGATAAAATCAGTTTTAATCTAATTGCAACACTTCAACAGCCTCAATACTGTTCTACTTATGTTCTTTCTTTTTTTTTTTTAATCAAGGCGAAGTTTTCAAATAGTCCGAACTAAAATGGAAATTGAGAGGCTGATTTGAGTCCCAAAATTCTGGCTAACTGTTCGGTTTATGAGGGATCTCTCTGCCTGCTCACTAGTCCACAAGAATCTAACGTTCATGGTTCCAAAAGAATAGGGCACCGACGCGTCATGCTTAGAATGGCATTCGTGAAATTTGAAGAATCTCGCTGCATTCTCCATGCAGAAGCGCGGATCAGAGACTGTCCAGATTGGACATCGATCTACTTTGCCAAACAAAAGTGTCCTATTCTCGGACAAGTGGGCGGAAAAGCTCAAAAGACTTTCTGGACTTCTCAACGAATACTAGGAGCGAAGATGAAGAGCAGGATCCACATCCACATCCCGTCCCTATTACTGGCGGAATCGCCAAGAGGTAGAGCGCCAGTCTATTGGGGTGAAAGTTATTACGTTCAAATCCTATTGGCAGCAGATTTCTGCTTGAACATCTTATTTTTGTGTGATGTTTAGCAGCAAACTCTTTGTCAGCCCCTGGTAAGACTAGTCTCAAGACGTCGACTATAATAGAGCCATAACTGTGCTGAAAAGGGAATATAAGCAAATACGAACCTTTCATTCTAATAATGTCAGTATATAGAAAATTACACTTTTGTCTCAAATGATGATCAGCCAAAGGTACAGGTAGTACAGCAAAATTAAAAGGCAATTTTCTGTTTGTCTGTCTGCCTGTCTGCCTGCCTGCCTGCCTGTCTGCCTGTCCGTTCTCAGGCTGTCTGTTTGTTTGCCTATCTCTTTATCTGTGCGTCGTCTGTCCGTCAGTCCGTCCACCTGCACGTTCGCCTTCATGCCCACCTGCCTTGATGGCCGTCTGTCTGTCTTATCTGTATGTCTGTCTACCTGCCTGCCTGCCTGCCTACCTGCTTGCCTGTTTGCCTGCTTGCCTGCCTGTCTGCCTGTCTGTGTGCCTGTCTGCCTATCTGCCTGTCTGTCTGTCTGTGTGTCTGTTTATCTGTCTGGGTGTTGTCTGTCTCTGTCTCTGTCTGAAAATGTATGAGTAAATTTAATGCCAGTGTTGTGTGGGCACTTCATTAAAGTCTATGTGAAATTGTAATTTTTGCACATGATTCTGTATTTGACTGGCAGTAGATTTCAGTACCAAACTACTGAATATACTTCACTGGGGAATATTACCTGAGTCACTTACTTTAGCATGTTTACATTAGCGATGTCATTGAGGGCGTCACCATTAGAGATGTGGAACGTATACAGTAAAATCGGTATTTCTTATCTTTATATCAAATAAAGAACTATTCCGAAATAGTAAGGATCTAGCAATAGAGACCAACGTACCTAATCGTGCATCAGTTAAGAACTCAGAACTTGTATTTCCCAGATTGTAATGGGTATAATAATATGGAAAGCGATCGAAACAGTAATTCAAAATCATGTAGGACGAAGAAAGGAAAAATGTTTTTAAAAAATTAAAAAGAGGCAGGGCAGCATGGTTTCGAAGATGATTTACATGTAAAATGCTTCCATGGTTTTTCGAATGAAACGATACAGATTGTGTATGCCGTAATTCTGCTTGTCACGTAAGAGTAATTTTATTTTAAAGATGTTAGGATTGTTCTGGAATACTTTTGATAAGAAATTTCCCTGTCTGTTTTAAAACCTGAACATAACTGAATTCCCATGGTTTCATAAGCCAATGATGGCTGGCCCAGATTTAGTTCACACAACTCATGCCTGTGCCCACTTATCCGCCAAAGACTTTCTTTTTATCTTTGTCTTTAAGTGATTTGTTAATGTATATAAGCTGGTGGACTAGTGCGCTGTCAGCAGGCACGTACTCTTAGCACTGCAACGGAAGGGAGTCTATAGACGTGGCAGGGGTGTTCTAGTGTTGTGGTTTAGCTAGTTGTAGTACATAACCAACATGGCGATTTTGTGGTTTATAGCATTAGTGGTGGGAACAGTGGAAATGGTTCCTTTGGAAGAGGCAAGGTCACTTTCAAAAAGTACGTCATCCATCCATCCATCCATCCATCCATCCATCCATCCATCCATTCCATCCATCCATCCATCCATCCATCCATCCATCCATCCATCCATCGTGCCCATCCGCTCGTCAATCCATCCATACATCCATTCTGGTTTCGTGGGCTTCAGTTTGGACAGAAGACCAAAGACTTTTTTTGTCAGTATTTATGAATCAACCACTTGTAACCGGTTAAGAAAAGCGAAACTTGCAATGTTTCTTGTCACTGCTAAATCGCCCCATTGACCAGGAACAACAGCTTTTTTTTTTTTTTTTTNATCAAACGAGGATGTCTCGATAGTCTTCATATATATCTAGTCCATTGGTCATTTACGTTTTCCTTACATATACAAACAAGATATAGTTTATATTATGTAATTTGTTGCATCACAGGGGCTACTGTGTGCTACGGCAATTTGGGATGTTTCTCCACCGACCCACCGTTCACAAGCCCAGAGAGAGTAATCGCCTACACACCAGATTCACCTGACGTCATACAGTAAGTGCACTCTTTAGATGTTTTTAATCCAGCTACGGTTAAAGCCCACGCATATTTTACGTGGGGACAAAAAAAAGGCAAAGCAGATGAAAATGAACGGTTTTAACAATTTGCTTGCCTGCTAAAATCGTTTGATCACTTAGTTTGGGTTGGTGGTGAGGCGAAAACAATGATACTGCCTATTTTGGTCAGCCAGTGAAAGCAGGGTTGGCCTTAGCTTTTACCCACCAGAAGTGAGGTCGGATGAACTGAGGAAATGACACATTTGGATGGATATTTGCGAAATCGAATATTATTTAAAACGGCGAAGAGTCCCTTTGAAGTCTGAAGTCCATGAACGAAGCATGTTCAGAACAAAAGGGAAATGTATATCAAGTTCCACGTCGATTCAAAGAGCGATTAGGCAGCTGCACAGCACACAAAATATAGGTTATTTGTTGTGATATAATTAGTTAACATATCTACTAGTCATTGGACATTAAGCTAAAATGTGACCAACCAGACAGAAATGTAAACGGAGGTGGGGGAGAGGGGGAGAAGGGGGCGAGGGGAGAGGACAGGTAAAACATGACTCGCTAGTTACTATAATTTCACCCCGTTATTGTTCAGTGTCGAGCAAGAAACATTAACCAACCTTTTAGATATGGCTTTCATAAAGTGATTGGTATATAATACTAGCTTTCCATACAAAAGGGTGTGCAACGGTATGCTACAGCTATATTGTCATCAACTAATCCTCAGAACAGTACTGATCTTATAGGCACTGAGGGGAATACACTTAAGCCTAGAACAGGGAGGCATAGTGGTAATGGCATTGGACCCTACATCAAAGGCGTGGGCTCAATTTACGTCATGATCTCGTTAACATTGAGCGAGAACGCGTTTCATTAACATTTCAGACTACCCATTTGTAAAATGATTAGCCGGCTATGGTAAAAGATAGTATCAGCAAGCCAGTGATCAGAATCTATAGAAATGGCTGCGAAACTGTATGCTTCCTAGTGAGCTGAAAGCGCTTTCGAATCTCTCTGGCCTGCTGGATAGTAATAATGTAGACTGGCGTGAGCAGGCAATGCCTGGAAGTCTGAATTTATAACCTCATAATAATAACTTAAAAAAAAAATTATCAAAATTGTACCTTTATTAATCGCACAATCGCAACTTAGTAAGACATGCCTTTTACATGATTTACCATCACTGGTGTGACATGCGCCGTTTCATGTACGTGACATTTAAATACTATTTACGGAAGGTGACAGAGACCTTTCGTTTCGAAGAAAGTATGATAATAATCAATGGACATCATTGCATGTATTTCTAGACAATACTGAACCCATTACTTAATAATAGTTTTCTTTAAGTTATGTGCAGTTTCATTCTGACTTTGCCAACATTTTTTTCAGGATGCAATACATGCTGTAATCACGTGAAGACAGGTGTGCAGTTTAATTCTGACTTTGCTAACATTTGTTCAGGACGCAATACATGCTGTATGGACGTGAAGGCAAGTGTGCAGTTTCATTCTCACTTTGCCAACATTTTTCAGGACGCAATTCATGCTGTACTCACGCGAAGACAGAACCACTGCTCAAATATTGGATGCCCGACATCCGGAACAAGCTGCATCGACCTGGACACATTTCCACGCTAGGAGAACCCAGTTCATCGTGAATGGCTTCTTTAGTAACCCAACCAGCAGCGGTTCCTGGACAGGTGTAAGTTGCAGTGATCCATTTCTTTCTTTCTGTAGTCTCCTGGTCATCTCTTTGAGATTTTTTTTTGGCCATGTTTTAAAATCTTAAAATGGTATATGTCTTTGTTATTCATTTATACTCTCGTCTTCATCCCTAAAGTTGTTTGCATCGTTAGCCGGCGATTTAAAGAGAAGCAAAATTGTAGTCTTGAGCAAAACGAGAACATACCCAGGAGTATTTTTTGTGTTTCGTGTTATTTATTTATTGTCTGATCTGAAATATTAGAAGCAGGTTTCTGTTTACGATGAAGACAGCTTTCAGATGGAGTTTGTGTATTGCGTTGCTGCGCATTATTTGTGCGGGAAAGTGTGCGCAGCATCTAGACATTAGTTAGGAAATTTGGTATCTTTTGCGTAGACCAGAAGCGGAAGCTTGCAAAATGACGGCCATTAAGTGAGGTTTCAATTTGGTAGTGGAACTTTGAATCATTGGGTTTGTGTCGGAGGAAGATGTGGCAAGACTCAACGTGATATGATTGCTAATAAATGAGGCAAAGGTATAAGTATAGCAAACACCACTCGCAAGCGAGTGCACTCATTTCTGGCTCTTCCTCATCGATCGCAGCCAAATTGGCTTGCTTATAAAAAGAATACTTTCATTCCTTAAATTTTTTTAGGGATCGCCCGTTTTGCGGGGAATAAAAAAAAAAACGGAACCATGATTATCCGCCCATAACACGCATTCTCGTAACAGGAACGTCCACATTAATTGAGGAGACACTGGTTCCATTTCAGTGTTATTGGCAGCTTCGCGCCTTCCACGGCACGGGCGTTAACATGTTCCTAATCAAGCCCAAACCTGTGACCGGTAGTATTTACCTACTGTTGTATATTTCTGATTGCTTTCCTCAAGCAAATGAAAGATGAACTTTTGAAGCAAGGAGACTACAATGTTATCATCGTTAACTGGTCTAATGGCAACGGGGCTCCCTACACACAAGCCACGGCCAACACAAGATTGGTCGGAGCTCAGATTGCTGTCTTGATTCAAGAACTTATTGTAAGTAAAAATTTCTATGTATGGAGGCGGTTCATGTTGTGTGTTAATCGGAACTAATGAAAAATAAGTAGGGAATGGTAGCATATTGGTAGCATAAAGACATCTTGGATAAAGACATCTTGTCCTTGCTGTAGGAATTTGATCATACACATCACATACACACATAGGCTAATATAATCAGCATAGGGATCAGCGGATATCACTGCAGGTATTTCTGTACAATGCTGCATCTGTCAATGCAGAAACTGATAATGCGTTGAAGTTTCCAAAATGTGCATTGATGAGAACATCTATAGTCTACGGAGAAACAGAACTGTTTTCACATCTTGACATTTACAGAGCAGCAAGGGCGTTACTGCAGGAGACTTCCATATCATTGGCCACAGTCTGGGTGCACACGTTGCAGGATATGCTGGAGAGAGAATACCTGGACTATCAAGAATCACAGGTGAGCAACAATTTCAAGAACTGCTCAATTCTGTATGTGATCTGATAAAACATAATTTAGTTAAAGCAAAACCATGCTATATTGGCACGCATCGGTATTAACATCGATGGTACTCGTAATATAGACAATTCTAGTGAAGGAAACCCGTGTCACAAAATGTCAAGGGTTACAGGTCTATTGTTTCTGCGTCCACCACAGAATGAATAATCAACAGAAGCTTTAAAAACTATTTCCAGTAGGTTGCCAACGCAATAGTCAGTACGACCCTTAGACTCTCAAGACCTATCGATTATCACAAAGCAACACATAGTCAACAATTACGGCTGTCTTAGACAGGCCGGAGAAATACAGTGTAGTTCACGTGGAGACAGTATAAGGGTCCCTTTCAGTAAAGATATTTCATGTAGGGATAAGAATTTCTTTTTAACGCCGGTAGAGTCTGCACTCGCTCGCACCTCTTTACGTTCATAATAAAAGATACATGCGCATTGTTTACATCGCTGATGTAGATTTAAATGTCACGGACATACCTACAATTTGACAATCCAGTTTTAACAATTGATATAAAACTTTCCTTCCAGGTCTTGACCCAGCTGGTCCATATTTCGAGGGCACAGACATTGTTGTCAGGCTGGATCCCAGTGATGCCTTGTTTGTTGACTCCATTCATTCAGATGGCGAGGATATCCTCCACCTTGGTAAACATTTGTTCAATGAGTCGCGTCAGTGTAATCATGTATTAAAGCAGAGAAATTCTGACAACTCTGATTTACTTTCAGTCAACAATGATTATAGAAAAATATAATAATTATATTTATTGATGTATAATTATACAGTTTTAAACAATTAACACGTGTGGGTGTTTTCATCATGATCTTGATTTTCATGCACGTTATTAGTACTTTGACAGTTGTTTTTTTTTCAGGATGAAAATAAATCCTGTCATGCCACCTACGTCCGATTATTAACATGCATCAGGGATTTGTAATGTCACAATCACCACCACCAAAACTAATACCACCATTATTATCATACCAACATCACTACAGCCACCACTTCTACCTCCGTCCCTTCTATTACCATCTTCAAGACTGTTTCAAAGTCTATTCTAGTAACTATTATCCAATACAAAAACACCTCCTAATCACAGGGTATTACCAACTACAAAATAAAAAAAAAGAATCGCAGCTTTGCAACAACAACAACAACAACAACAACAATACCAACAACAACCACATCAACAGTAAAGGCATCGCGTGATCGCTTGTTACCAACAGATGAAGATGGACCCAACATTGCTTTTCCCCCGCAGGTTTCGGAATGAAGGAGGCTGATGGCGATGCCGATTTCTTCCCTAACTTGGGTCACGATCAGCCAGGCTGCACATATAATCCTATCACAAACATCTTGGAGTATGGATTTTCACAGGGTAGGAAGATCTGTGAACTATTTCAGATATTCCCAGTTCATAGTGTCTTAGAATTATATCATGCCTGATATTGTACAGGCTAGGGTGATCTATGAACTATCTCCGATACTTCCAGTTCATAGTGTGCCTTAGAATTATCTCATACCTGATGAAGACCCTCCCAGGGGGAATACTTGCATTATTAATCTGTTTTATTTTTCTGTGAAAAAAAATTATTACATGTTGCAAAGATCTTAATTTTGAAATTATATTAATATATAGATTATTCTAGGGCCTTTAATTACGTATGGTGGGCCAAATTACATCTACATCTCCCGCCCCCACGCCTCTCCCGACATGCATGAAGTTTATGAATAATGCTGAAATAGTATTTTCGTCTGCTGATGACTGAACAGTGTTTTTTATGGGTTCACGAAGATCCAAAATATATAATTATTTATATTTAAGCGTTCGAATTCCTAGGATATTTCATTTAAAACACGAAAAACATATCTAATAAAGAGGAACAAAATAATTATTAATGAAAAGTGCTTTTCAAAGCATATAATCATACTTTTCAGTTTTCCAATAGAGTTGGGAAGGAGACATCTCAACTTTTTTATTACAAAGAAAAATTTTAAGTTGTTATTACAGGTCATAAGGTGTACCTAACCACGCCATATAACTGCAAATGTGTTGTCGGTTATTTTCAAAATATATTACTTAAAGACACATTTCCGGATTAGAGCACGAGTAATAGCCAGCCATACTTCAGTGAATATAAAAACATTGTTGAAAATGTGGCGCAGCTCCCACACCATCTCCAAAAAAATCATTGTAAAATTGTAGAAATTTTAACATATACCTCAGTATAATTGTGCTCAAATGTTCCATCTCCACTGTAAAGGCACAGAGGAAACGGTTGCATGCAGCCACCTGAGAGCCACAAAGTTCTTCATAGAGAGCATCAACAGCCCCTGCCAGTTCACAGCATATCCCTGTAGCGACGAGACGCAATATAGTGTATGTAAAGATGTCTGTCTTTCTTTGTCTGAGCTCTTGGACTTACCTATCTCTCTTTGTCTGTCATTAGATGTCGTATGTTCAGTCGCTGACACAGACAGGTTTTAAATGGATGTGGAATAGACCTGGAATGACTGAAAGTTCTGTTTGTTTACTTGCTCCAATATCATCGGATGGAGGAGTAAAAATGCAAACAACGTTTTTAAAGATGTTTATGTCATCTACTATCATAACAAGAAATAGGCCCAGTGGAAGTAATATTACACCTGCAGCTATGAGATCTGCAAAGCTGTCCCATTATGGAATAATGGGACATCTGTTTCACCTTGCATTACATATTTCAAATATGAACGAACTATGCCTATAATCAATGTTTGCCTTTCTTCCGTATGAGTACTGTTGAGAAGAGATCTTACAATACTTCTGGTTGGTTTTCAGATGTCCTTCTTTAAATAGTGATGTCCCCAGATTCCAAGAGCACCACACTTCCTCTTGTCTACCAAACAAATAAAATTATTCACGAACAATTGACTATTAACAAATAGATCTAGATCTAGATCTAGATGACATGTAAGATGTCACATGATACTACATTCATTATTATCTACATCATAATCTGATGACATTGTTACTTATTATCATCTGCATTATCATCATCAACACATCAACAACAACAACAACAACAACAACAACAACAACAACAAACAATAAAAACAACAACCCTATCTGGCATCATGTCATAGGCCGGTTCCTGTACCTCATGTGGAAGCAGTGGCTGTTCACGAATGGGCTTCTATGCTGATCAGCACAAACCACCCAGTGGACAACACATCAATTACTTCCTGTCGACAGCAGGCCATGCTCCCTTCTGTGGTAAGTCACTGGGTCTGGCATTTCCACTGCGAATGTTTAAACTGTGACGACTCATAAACCATCAGCATTTAATGTTTCCATGTTGCATCACCTGTAGATTCCCAGGTAAAACTTAATATGAAATGAAGTAATGTAAGTCTGAAACAATAACAGTTAAAGTTGATCTCTGCCCCAGAATGCATCAGTCATAAAAAGGAGATACTAACATTCGGTTTTACGTCATCCTGCAAGGCGCGTTACTGAAAACAATCTTTTTTTTTTTCTTTAAAAAAACGTTAGGATAAGACAGCGGCTTACAAACAAGAAAATGTTCAAACTTATGGAACTAAAAAAAAGCCTCCTTAAATAGCCTCATTTAACCTTGAAATGAGTTCAAAGAATTTATGCTAAACAATAACTTTATTTTTTCGGATCCTTGAACGTACGTATTGGGCTACATCTATTGTACTCTTCATTATGGTGTAAACGATACAGAACACTAATTCTGTGTTTTACTGCAGCCAGGACTTTTGTGCTTGACATGGGCTGAAACTGGACTCTTGTATGACCATTTCCCTGCATAGCGAAGTGACTGAGACAAGATTTCACTTCCCAAAAGTAGATGGGAGTAATGTGATTTTTGCACAGCTGGTAATCGCTGCAATGTTTCATAACAAAATGTATCTTTGTTGTTTGTTTTTTTTTTCTCCACAGTTTCTTAAGGAGATGGGAAATGCTCCAGGTTCTCCGAAAATATCATAAGTGTGTAGTTTAGATGCCCACAATGAAGCGTAAAGACTGGTCAAGGGTCCTTCTGGCTTGATTGGAATGCACCTCGTGGTCCCTGGAGCAATGTAACTGGATGATTGAATAAAAGATACATTGAAAACTCAAAATGGATTTTTAAAGTCGTGACGTAATTTCTGGATCTGTACACTGTTAGCGTAAATGTATTGCGTGATAACAATAAGCAATCATTCTATAGCTTTACAAATATGACACTTCAGATGGTGACTTTCAAAGTGAATAGCTACATCATCATCGCCATCCTTATCACTGTATCATCGAAAGCAATTGGCGACGACTACACTACCTCGAAGATACAACAAAAACGTTGCTGCTGTAGTAGTAGGAACAGACAGAACAGCAAGAGCTACAGGACACGAGAGATCGGTTTCGACACTAAGAAATGTTTCATCTCTTGTTGTGAATAAAAAATAAGCTGTTTTCTAATATATAAACTGAAAACCTATGGCTAAATTTATTTGTTTGTCCGATAAAGAAATGTATATCTTAGGGGTGTTATATTTGGTAAGATATCAAGAAATAACAAGGGAGGACTGACGATATTGTCAACTCAGACGATACAAGGATATTCATACCATTATGTTTAAGGTTCTAGCCTGCGTGATAGTAGTTTATTTTATTTTATTTGTAATTTCGAACTTATTTTCGTTGACGTTAAAAATAAAAGCCCTATGGCGAGCAGTTTAAAGGACAGTTTGGGAATAAACGTAAATGATTGGCAGTGATTTCTACACTGAAGGTTGTTAAAAGCTTTTATGACATTAAAAGCTGCTTCTCTTGAGGCTTTATCACAGTATTTACAAGACAGGGTCATGATGCAACTTACCGAAGCGAACAAAGTACGAAAGCATATTAAGCTTTTTACTTCTTTCTCAGCAATAATGCTCACACTAATCTTGTGGGTGGTGGGCGACGGCATTAAAGATAAACCAATATGAGCCGTGGAAGTGTTTGTGTGTGTGAGTGTGAGTTTGTGTGTGTGTGTGTGTGTGTGTGTGTGTGTGTGTGTGTGAGAGTGTGAGTGTGAGTGTGTGAGTGAGTAAGGGAGTGTGAGTGAGTGAGTGAGTGAGTGAGTGAGTGAGTGAGTGAGTGAGTGAGTGAGAGTGAGTGAGTGAGTGAGTGAGTGAGTGAGTGAGTGAGTGAGTGAGTAAGAGTAAGAGAGACAGCCTCAAAACTCGAGCTCTATTAGCGGTGCGAAACACACAGACACACTCGCTCATGGGCGCGCGCACACACACACACACACAAACACACACACAAACACACACACACAAACACATACACACACATACAAACACATACACACATACATACAAACATACACACACACACACACACACACACACATACAAACACACACACACACATACACACACATACACGCTATCTCTCTCTCTCTCTCTCTCTCTCACACACACACACACACACACACACTTACAAACACATACACACACATACAAACACACATACACACACACATATAAACGTACACACACACACATACAAACACACACACACACATACACACACATACATGCTATCTCTCTCTCACACACACACACACACACACACACACACACACACACACACACACGCGCACACACGCACACACACACACACACACACACACACACACACACATATACACACCATTTCATTTGACATTAAAGTCAGGGGAGGATACGAGAAACTCTTCTAGTAGGTTTTGAAAAGACGGACCCTTTCTGCGCAGTCAATCCGACTGACAGCATTAGACCGTGGTTTTGTCGATCCTGAAATGCCCTATGCATATCCACTAAAAGCAATGGGAGTTGCCGTACTTCCAAACCTTGCAAACTTTAATGGATGTCAAAACCATGCTGGGTTTATCTATAATTTAAATTCAGCTTAAAAGAAGAGATTAAAGAATCTCGCTGCATTCTCCATGTAGAAGCGCGGATCAGAGACTGTCCAAATTTGACATCGATCCACTATGATAAAACAAAAGTGTCCTATTCTCCAGTAAGTGGGCGGAAAAGCTCAATCGATTTTCTGGACTTCTCAAAGAGTACTAGGAGCGAAGATGAAGAGCAAGACCCACATTCACATCCCATCCCTATTACCACAGGAATCCCCAAGAGGTAGAGCGCCAGTCTGTTGGCGTGAAAGGTACTGGATTCAAATCCTACTGGCAGCAGGTTTCTGCTTGCAATGTTTAGCAGCCAGCCCTTTGTCAGTCCCTCGAAAGACTAGTCTCTAAACGTCGTCTGTAATAGAACCATAACTGAGCTCAAAGGGAACTTAAAACCCCACACAAAATAATACGCATCTTCCATTCTAATAAATCGTTGCTGGCGCGACATAGTGGCGTAACGTGAAAATTGGGCATTTTGAGTTATGATGACCATCCTTGTCAAAATTACATAAATTTTCATGTGTATAAATATCTTTGCAAAATGATCTTTGGTTTCTGAGATATTACATAATGCCTTTTGACGTATCGCATAACCCGGCCTCGCCTCAGCGCGTCAGACAGACGTAAACCTGTACGTCACTATGACGCGCTCCCACCATCTCAGGTAAGTCAACCGACNCGCTCAAAAATGGATCCTACTCATTTAAGTAGAGGAAGAAAAATGGTGGCCCTGGCCATTGCTTCGGCTCAGCAACCCGAACCTAAGTGAAGGAAAACTTCATCTATCCAAGAATTCTTCAAGAATCCCAATGTGACTTTGCCGATCCTAACCCAAAGTCTCCAATTAACAATGAGATTGCAGGTGAAAGCTTCACTGAGTTCCTGAACGTTAACGTTTCTCCAGTTGAACATAACGATATTTCTATGACATTGTTCGATGAATTACTGGACCAACGCATCGTTAACACTGCCAAAGTAGGCACTCTTGCACAATCTGCAGCTACTGCCAGCACTGTGGTACCACCTTCGACTACTGACAACACTGTTGTACCACCTGCAACTACTGACAACACTGTTGTACCACCTGCAACTACTGACAACACTGTTGTACAACCTGCAACCACTGACAACACTGTTGTACCACCTGCAGCAACTGTAACTGTCACTGCCGCTGCACCGCATTCAAATACTGCCACCACTTCTGCTGCATCAGCTGATGCTGTTGCAGCCAAAATGCAGATAACTTTCACTAGCGGCTCTCTGCAACTTGATCACGGAGCCCATGCCTCTCTAGTTCAAAGTCCTATGGATTTTATGGTCGACGGAGCACTTCGTATAGAGGTGGAAGATGTGGCTGTTACAGAAACTCCGAAATGCAAAAAAGATGATGCCAAATTAAAAAGAAACCAGGGCCTTTCCTATACCTCATCTGCTGATAAAACCGTGCCTCAACGTTCGGTGGGCTTGAGGTGCAATGGACAGTGGTGTGGAGTTAGGAACTTATCCTGTTCAGAGTTCACAGAGAATCAGAGGACAGATATATTCCCAGCCTTCTGGAACTTAGGAAACTTACAAGATGAGAGGAACTGGGTGGCGCGGCATATATCGTCGTATCCAACTAAAAACAGTTCTTCCAGTCGACATCGCGAAGAGGACAGACACTGTGCTACAAACTACCGAGAGCCGGATTCCCCAAACCAGTGTGCAAGACTATTTTTCTGAACACTTAGGCAGTGTCTGAGCGTTTCGTTCGCACTGTTACTGCAAAGCTGAACGATCATGGCTTAGTAGAAGGTGAACAACTTGGTGGTCGCCGAGAAACTGATGTGGATCTTGCAAGACGAGATGCTGTCATGAAGTATATTAACAAATATTCACGAACAGAGTCACATTATTGTCGTGCCTCTACATCTAGCATATACCTAGCTCCTGAACTCAGTATTTCAAAGATGCACGACATGTACCAAAGTGATGAGGAAGGCAAGAAGATTCCTGTCTCATATACTATACCTTTTACAAAAAGACGTTTCATTCAATGAACTTAAAATTCCATATGCCAAAGAAAGACCAGTGTGGATTATGCAAAACCCAAAGAGCAACCGATCCAAAAGATCCTGAATTTGTTGTTACATAATATCAAAACATACAGGAAAAAACTCTCGTGAGAGAGCTGCTCGCTTCTCANTAGCTCCTGAACTCAGTATTTCAAAGATGCACGACATGTACCAAAGTGATGAGGAAGGCAAGAAGATTCCTGTCTCATATACTATACCTTTTACAAAAAGACGTTTCATTCAATGAACTTAAAATTCCATATGCCAAAGAAAGACCAGTGTGGATTATGCAAAACCCAAAGAGCAACCGATCCAAAAGATCCTGAATTTGTTGTTACATAATATCAAAACATACAGGAAAAAACTCTCGTGAGAGAGCTGCTCGCTTCTCAGACAGCAGAAGCAAGGTCATCGGCCAAAGTACAAACTGCGATCTTTGATCTGGAAAAGGTTTCTACCTGCCTCAATCCCAGAGAGGGGAAATATTTTACAAGAGTCGTTTATCATGTTTTAACTTCACAGTATATGAAGGGGACTCTGGAGTAGGCAGCTGCTATTTCTGGCATGAAGCTCAGGCAGGACGTGGGGCAAATGAAATTGCCAGGTGCGTTTTTAAATTTCTAGAGCAATCTGACAGTAAGGGGACTGAAACTTTGAACCTCTTTTGTGATGGATGTTCCGAACAGAACAAAAATTCTGTACTTCCTGCCATGATTAGACATTTTTTAAAGTCTTCCTCTTCTCTGAAGACAGTGGTGATGCACTTTTTTGAGACCAATCATGGACAAAGTGCTGGTGACAGTATCCACAGCTTAGTTGAACGTGCCATAAAAAAAAAAAGTACAGGACATTGCAGTTCCTTCTGAACTGCTCAGGATCATCAAACTGGTGGCCAAAGCCAAACCATTTCGTGTCCATCAAATTCAAAAGGATAACATTGTCGATTGGAAAGCATCCGCCACCGCAGCTGGCATTCTAAAAACCAGACACTCAGACGAAGGCTTTTTAATCAGATGGCCTGATCTAATGCAGATTAAACTATAAAAGGAACATCCAGGACATATTTTTTTCAAGTCAAGTCATACTGCATCAGATTTCCATGTCTTGACTCTGCCAGAACGCCGCACCCAAGAAGCTCCACCTTCAAAAGCATATCAGCAAGCTCTGGTAACTTTCAAAGGGAAAATATGATGACCTCAGATCTCTCTGCACTGGTTCTACTGCTGTTATCAGTCACCCCGATCATAAAGCTTTTTATTTGTCCCTTCCAAATGGTTAGAATCATCACAAACAGAGATGTAATCATCATCATCATCATCATCATCAAAGTCTCTAACAGGTTTGTCTGTGCAATATTAATATTATGTGCCTCTAGTTATATTTATAATGTTAACACCTGTTTCAGATGTACAGTATTATGTCATTCCTGCACAAAACTACTTTTTAAAAGTTGGCATACCTGTATAAAATTTGTTCAAATATCACTTACGGGTTGACCATGCTATATTATTTTTTTCCCTATGCATGCATTACAACAAGCTCTTTCAAAAGTAACCTACTAAAGTCTTGTTATTGTTATACCTCAGCAAAACTGCTCTTTTTTTTTTAAGGTAAAATCTGATATTATAGTAATTATACTCATTATGCATGCGATATTAATTTGCAACAATCGTTCAGAAGCATAACTATCATGTTTAATAAAAAACGTTATTTGAAAAATATCCATTGGAATTTCGTTTTTTTTCTTTCTTTATTTCTTTTTTTATCGTCTGGTCTTGTTCGTTTTGTTCTATTTAAGTAATTAGCAGCAGCGAGAAAATCCTCAATTACTAATCACTCTGTATAGCTGTCACGGCTGGCGTAACCTGTGGGCGGGGCCAATACGGAGCGCGCCAGAGCGACGTACTGCTTGATTGGGTGGCGTATTATCTGTTCGCGTCAAAACTATGACGCGGCATACTGACGTATGGGGGATGTTAATGTAAAAAAGTGAATAATTTCCAAAGGACACTGTCTTCATGAAAATATGATAATTGTATAACAAGCCAGGTGGTGTCTGTGCACAATAAAGAAAGAATGACCAAAATTTACAAAGAAATAAG